>MPNW01000273.1:5686-34893 GCA_011800805.1 Hirudo medicinalis | reverse complement strand
ATCTCTTTGAAAGGAAGGAGAAAGGCAATGAGACATTTAATAATATCGGAGAAGGCAGCAATGATGGTGAGGATGACAACAATGATCAAAGGAACTCAGAAGGGGATGTCCAAGCTAGGAATAACAAAGATGAGAGCACTCAAGAATGTTTAAAGAAAACTAATAATGATGAAAGTGGACCTCCAGTAGATGACATGGAAAAGGTCGATGCTTCTTCAAATGAAGGCAATGAAAAGATTTCTGAAGCATATGGCTCCCCTGTGGCTGGGACTGAAAAACTTGATAAGTCTCTAGAGGAGAATAATTCAGAATCGGCATGGAAGGAGAGGGATGGTCAGAATGGCGACATGTGCTGGGGGCCTACTCATCAGTCTCACTCTGAGATAGATTCACTCTCGACGTCCAAGGGTTGGCCGAGAGTATTGGACGCTTCTCTCACGGAGTCTCATCCGTCGGCTTCTAACGAAAACCACAAGAGCATGAACATTTTCGAGCCAACAGAAGGGGGCTCGCCAGGTGGCGGATTTGATCGATCCGAATCCTACGACAAGATGCGCAATACCGAAAGGTCCTCTTTCGGATCTTCGGATTACCAGTTGGCAAACGAATACTCCTCTCGCCATCCTCTCCTCAATGACAACTACTGTTTCGGTCCTTCGTCTGCAGCCAATCTGCCCTATGGAAATGTGTACAACTTTTCGAGCAACGCGAGACGTGCAGGCGGCTGTCTCGACGCCTTCGGGAGTCCCCTCTTTCCCGACAGGTACGTCCGGGGAGACGATCGCGATTACAGAGACCCCTCTTCCCTGCGATACAATTCTTTTCTTCACTCTTCTCCGTATCCTTACGACCCTCGACATTATCCCGATAATCCTGTCATGCCTCCGGGATCGTACGATTTCGCCTATCCCGCCGGTTCCCTTCCCCCTTTCCCTCCTCCTCCTCCTCCTCCTTCATTCAGTCTGACCAGACCTTGGACAGGAGAGTTCGAGCCTATTTCTGGCAACGAATCATTGAAGTCGCCCAGTGCGAGTCGCCTGTACCAGTCGTCGTACGGTCAGTCGAGCTCCTTGAACCGCTACTTCTGAGTTGAATAGAGTGGCAAAACTTTTCTTAGGCTAGAATAACAAGTGCTACCCCGGAGTTTGTCGTGCCAGACGTGTGCAATGTTTTCGTTCGTGTGACGTGCTCGTGTCCGTGCGTGGTCGACTCGTTTTAGTTGTTTCTTGGTAGGCATTATTTGTTCATTTGATCACTTACTTTATTTTTAAATGATCAAGAGTGGTTTTTTTATTTTGTTTGTCCTGGAATCATTTGAATGCCTCTTGGTAACCATCGAGGAATTCTTGACATTTCAGCTTCTTTGTAAAGGCCACAGATGCTTTCAACTTCAAACCTTATTTCTGCTCAGTCCCCTGAAAGTTGCATCTTTGTCCCTTGATGGGGTTTTTTGGTTGAGTTTCACTCTCGTTGTTTTGTGAGAATAAACGTGAGAGGGTAATATCACAAATGCCTGGAACGTCGTTTATAAATCTGCATCGGTAAACGGGTAATATCGGCAGAAGTGAACAAGTGTACTGATGCGTTCCTTTCTATCGTTGCGTCGGTGTTGTTGCATATTCCTACCGAATCATCCTCACTACCGCCACTAAGACGTTATCCTTGTCGTGGGTGTTGTTATGAATTAGCATCATCATCATCATCATCTGTACATACAGTTGCTTGTTGTTGTGAATTGTGAAGGCCAAGCTGCACGTGCGTACAATTTTGTTGAATCTTGTATTTCTTCCTTCCTGATTTCAGTTGTTTTTGTTTTAAAGCATTTAAAATATTTAATTGTTGTGAAAGAAAATTATCATTTGGTTGCTGCTTTTTCTTTTCAGTTTCTGTAGAGGTTTAACAAGTTTAACTGCAAGAAATTTAGTTGTAAATGTGAATGAGTTCTGTTCTTAGCCGAGCACTCTCTTAAGCTCTCGCAGTTTGCGGGCCTGCGGATGAAGCCGGTCGTTCGAACGAGGTAGCGGTCGTCGTTTAGATATTACTCTTGCTATTAAAAGCAGTGTTGTGCAGACATCATCACCCTTGCCAACCTGGCCAATAATATGTGAGATTAAATGGGTTGTACTTCTTGTACCTTATGATTTGTTAAGTATCCAACTAATAGCTGACAAGTACGTTTGTTTGGCTTTGTTTCACGTGTAAGAGTTGTTTGCTTTGATGTTTGTTTCTTGTTTTCCGATGAGATTATCTCGCATACTCATTTGCAAAGTTTCTGTTCTTCATACGATCGATGATGATGATGATATTGCCTCTCTTTATGAGTTATAATATATTTTTACTTATACTTCATAAGTTAAACATTCGTTGCTTACTCACTCATTCACAGTATTGGTCGCCTTAGACCACGCCCATTTTTTTTTTATTGGTCAATTCACAATTTTATCTCCTGCCGAAGTTTAAGGTGGTTTCTAGTCCCAGCGCTTGTATTTAAATATCTTCTACGTGCATGTACTTCTCCACATTTATATTATATACACCATGGTTTATAGTTGTTATCACCGCAAAGAATTGTTTCAGAAGGCGTTCCTCCCTGCAGACGTCTTTCAAAGAGGACAACGAAGAGGAGGGTGATGATGGTGAGTGAGTATGTTGTTCAGTTTTGCCTTTGAACAAAATTTTCGTGCAGTTTCAGTTCAGACACGCAGATCGGATGTTTTGCTGATTTCGAAGAACATTTCGCTCGTGTGTCGTCGTGGCATTCGTCAGTTTCGTATTATTCTCTACAGGGTACTCTTGTTTGTTTCATTTGAATTTCTTGGTTGCCTCCTCATCATCGTCGTCATCATCATTGATTATTATTTTCATTTTTTATCTTGTCAATCAATTGACCTCTCAGTGGTTTGTGTTTTATTTTTGCTTCTTATTGTTACCGTTACTATTTTTATACCGACCAATTGTAGACCTTGCGAGCTGCTGTTGGATGCGTTGTTTTTGCATTTATTAACTTAGGTTGTGCTTCTTTTTATTGAGAACTTTTGTGTTGTGATCAACAGGTGTTTCTACCCAACAACTCCACCCTCACTTGTTGACCCTCATTTTCATGTTACCATGGCAATGCTGGCTGCTTTAAATTTCTCCTAGGATTCTGGTTGATAATTTCACTTTTAAACACACTGCTGATCATCACCACCATCAGTGTTAAGTTGATATTATCAGAACCGTTGCTTCCCCGAAATCATTATCATCACCTTCAGAAAAGGTTTGTCTATTACGTTGGTCTTTTGTGCTAAAGTGGTACATTTGTATGCCTATGTCGTCATGATGTCGTCGTCGTCATTTGTTGTGACTCATCACGGATACTTTCAGGGTTGCATTTAATTTTGGCCACTTTTCGTTATTATTACTTCCGCAGTTCTATTACTTATTCTTACTGTTTGTTGATCTGCTTTTAGATTTACTCCCCTTTTCATTAATATTCATTAGATTTATGTAAATATGTCAAACCGTTAAATTGGCATATGCTCTTTCGTCTTAACGAGCAGATGACACGTCGCTGTGGTAACGGTTTCAGTCATACCTCGACTTGTGTCTCATATTTAATGCTTGGCTCCTGTGTTATGTTATTGTTTCATTTTACAGGGTACATTTCTTCTTTTCGCTTGTCTTTTAAGAGACTACAACAGTTATGCTAAAGCTAATAATAATATTATAATTTGTTATTATGATTGTGATGCGTCAACAATCATTATTATAATTATTTTGGTAGCCTGCACCAAAGCCACGAATAATGTCATTAAAAATACTGATGTTGTCACTGGAGATCATGTTTGTGTTGTGTCAAACTTTATATTTTTTAGATTTTTTTTTCATCCAACTGGTCCAGGCTACATCCAAATGTTGACCTTAAAGTCAAAGCAGTGTCCCAGCCCTCACGTCATCACCATCTTCAACTGACATACACCATGTCTATTTCTATGGCATTCGATTCCATACATTCATCGTCATCGTCACCAGCGTTAACTTTCTCCATGTTCCGTAACGCCAAACCAACTTGGTTTCCATGACGACCTCCAGGATTCGTGCCATCCGGCCAAACTTTGAAGGACTGAGTTTTTTCTTAAATCGGGTGATTTTGTGGAAGGTTGTTGAAGTAATTCTGTTGTGTGCATTTCTTACTTCTTTGCAGTGCAACTATTTTGAATTGTTGTGCATTAAGTATACAAGTATCTCTGCGAGTCTTCTTTCGGGTTTTGACCGATAGTGATTGCGGCAAATGCGATGATCGACGGATAAGAGGCATTAATAACAGTGGCGCGTATGGGAAGGGGGCTGGCATTAAATTATGGAAATTTTACACCAAATTGACAATGCGGTCCTCGATAAGGGGAGCGGGGTGCCAAATTATCAGTTTCGTCCTGGGCGCCGAAACTCCCAGCTAAACCTCGGAATAATAATAGCAATGATAATGATTAACCTAAAACTGGCGTATGCGGTATAATGCATGAGAACCAAAGTGGTTGTCTGCTGAAGCTGCGACCGCTTTTCGAGGTCTTCAGTCTGCAGAATTCTTTTGTGAACACAGACCGTTTTAGTATTCGTGAAGTATGAAAGGAATCGCCGATTGATAATCCTCGAGACTTCTTCGGTTGTCTTATTTGATTTTATTAGAAATTGCCTTTGGGGGGTCAAATTTTTTACTTTTAATTGTTCATCTTTATTTTTACTTTATAAACAGTCAACAATGTAATTTAAAAATAAGACTTATTTCCAAACGAGTTGGCTTTTAACAACATGGTACTTTAGACAAATTGTGGAAACAAAGAAATATAAATTGTGCTACAAAATAATATATGTAACGGTCTGTACACTATGATATAAGACTACAATGCCGATCACTTTTGGCAGATTTATCTAAAATTTCTTGAGAATCTACCGAGATATCTTTATGAATGCTGAGAAGAGCAAGTCCATTCAGTCTCATTTCACTTGTTGAGTTTCTCACATACTACTTGATTCTTTTTAATGAGGAGAAAGATCTTTCAGCAGTTGCAGTTGAGACTGGCAATGTTGTTAAAATGCAGAGAAGAGTCTTAATATTGGGATAAAATTCACCATTGCAGACTGAAAACGAATCAATTGCTGAATCAATTGCTCTTCATTACAAATTATCTTGCCTAAAAAATGTTATTCATTTCATATTTCATAAGTGAGCAGAGGTCACGTGCCTCCTACCTGCTCACAAGCAAACAGTCGAGAAAATTTGTCCGAGAGGTATGACTCAAATATTGTACATGTCAATTGTACCAATGGAAGGGAGTAAGGTCGTAATCGTTGAGACAGGAGAATCGACTATAGGCTGTAGATCAGAGGTTCCCAAACCACGGCCAGCGGGAAACTTGTAGCCTAGGGGGGGTATCGATATTTAATATAACATATTTTATTAATTTCAAAAATGCACCCTTCAACGAGCGATAATTCACTCTGCTCGTGGTTGTTGTACTCGGATATTACCGAATTTTTACGGTTTAATATGTTTTTATTATTAGAAATTACTCTTATTTTAAAATTTTGTGTAAATAAATGTACGTGAATTTAAGTTTTGTGTCTACTCTCTTATGTCTACATTTATCCTTGATCTCGCCCATCTGATTATCAGAATACGTAAGCAATGTTAAACCCAACAAATGTTATTTGTACACTAGCTTTTATTTGCGTAATCGTGATCATGGAGTCTTCCCGCATACTTCACCGTCCAAGGAGTTAAGCTCAAAAATTAAAAATTCCATCAAGGCATTGAACATCTCTTGAGCGCCATGGTCTTTGTTTGCCATGAATATTAGAAAGCGTTCCACTGGACCATCTTTTTCCATGTACCTCAATACAAGGGCCAGTTGGTCAATGTGAGCTGCATCTGGTGTAGAATCCAAAGAGATGGAGTAGTACTTTGATTTCTTAGCTCGAGAAATGATTTCTCCGAGGACTTTTTCACCCATTACACTGACAAGGTCTTTCATTATTGTAGATGACAGATAGTACATGTGTCCCTTGCCGCAATTGGCTTGAGTTTCGATAAGCTGTGCAAGAAAGTGGCATACTGGGCGATGAGTTCAAGAATACCCAGAAAGTTTCCATTTCTAGGTGATCCAACCAATTCGTTGCCTCCTCTAAATGCTAAGTCACGCTCGGCAATAAATTTAATAACAGTGACTACTCGTTTAAACACTGGTCTCCAGTATTGCTCTAGACGCTCGACCTGTTGTGTCAGCTCCGTATCATTTCGCCCAATTGCTTTTAACATCCTATTGAAAGCAATCGTAGCCTTCAATGTTCCGTTGACTGCTCATGACTACGTAGACGTTCTTGTGAATGTTTCCAATCACAGAATCCAATAGACGAAAGCTGAGAAGACTCAGATTTTGCTTTATTTANAATCGTAGCCTTCAATGTTCCGTTGACTGCTCATGACTACGTAGACGTTCTTGTGAATGTTTCCAATCACAGAATCCAATAGACGAAAGCTGAGAAGACTCAGATTTTGCTTTATTTAAACACATCACCGCCTGCTCCGCCAGGGAGCGCCCTCGGAGAGAGAGAGAGAGAGAGAAGCATAACCAGTTATGACTACGTATTTTGTGTCATTTTTTCGAAAGCCTATATTGGTGGGAGGCCTCTCTTGGTGGGTGGCCCGGGGCCAGGGTCCCTTCCCCCCCCCTTAATCCGGCCCTGTTCCTGCCTTGACCTAGTAAGGATATATTTTTCAAGAAGTATAACATCAAAAACAACATTGTTTAAGTTTAAGCCATTAATCTCTGCTGTAAAGTGGCTGCCAAACCTCGGCCATTTAAGTAACACAAATTCTAAAAAATCTTCTCTCAACTTGTCTTCATTGTCATCATCCACATAACGTACACATGTAGTTAGATGTTCATCATTGGCAGATGTTCACTATTTCATCGGTCATTTCGTCTGCAAGGACAGTGAATGAGCAAGCTAAATTAACTTTTTTGTTAAAATTAATAAAATGACTATTTTCTCTTGAATTATTTTACCACAAATTTGTATCCAAAGAGTTTTGAATGGCTGGACTTGTGCAGGCATTTCCTGCACTTGAATCCAGATAATTTTCAAGAACTGTATCACCAGACATTAATCGAAATCGTAATAAAGCTCTGAAGATTCCGTCATTAGCATTGTTGTGCAAAACAGACCAATTTCTCCAGAACCTCTGAGCGCCGGTTCTTGTCGACCGCAAAATATTATCATTTCAATAATTAATTTATCACGATTATCCTGAACTTATCGCAATCTTTCAGAATCAGAAGATCTTGCCGTCAGAAGCTGGCCTTTAATTTAAATAATCTTTAGTTGTAAATGTAAATGTAGTTCATTTATATGGCGCCGCATGCAGAGCGTCAGAGGCGCTTTTAGTTAACCATTTATATAGCGCTCCTTCCCAAGGGCGCTTGTGGCAGTGCAGGCTGGGTTTCGAACACGACACATTACGACTGCTGCCATTACCGCCGTATGCAGGAACGCAAACCATTCGGCCAACATGCACGCCAGTTCAAAGGTTTTGGTGACTCAGACATTAAAAATTTCTAAGTGAGATGATTAAATAATTATTGGCAATAATTAAATAAATAATTTGGCGTGCAGGTTAGCTCAACGGGTAGAGTTCCTGCATGTCGCGGAAATGGCAGCAGTTGTAATGTGTCACATTCGCAACCCAACTTGCACAGCCAGAGATCCCTTGGACATGGGCGCAATATAAATGGCCTGGTGTTATAGTGCCTTCATAACCGCTTCAGATCCCTAAGGCACTCAAAAGATCGGCTAAACTTAAAAATACAAACAATTCACTTTGTATCTGTGTTAATAATAAGCATTGTGCAATCCAAATCAAATTAACATTTACAAGAAATAAAACAACAGATTTTATGTTATTCAACTTGGTTAATATTGTTATAACCCTGAAAATGCCATCAATTAATTTTTGTAGTTATATTTATGTTTAATTAGTTTTCGTTATATTCACTATCTTTTAGTTCTACGGCGATCATAAAATACCACACAGAAGCGGACAAGATCTCAGAGAATCTCGAAGCCCACATTGAAGAACTTTCCTATTCAGCAAATAATCACGCAACTGATCGTTACGTAATAACTGGCAGCAGGATTATTACGTAAGCGTGGTATTTACAGTTAATACCACTCAGTTGATAACTGAATATTTGCTGAATAATCCCAACAATAAACTCGGCATAAATTAAGCCCCGTCGTTTATTANTGGCAGCAGGATTATTACGTAAGCGTGGTATTTACAGTTAATACCACTCAGTTGATAACTGAATATTTGCTGAATAATCCCAACAATAAACTCGGCATAAATTAAGCCCCGTCGTTTATTACAATATTTATAATTTAGAATGATGTTATCGTGAAGATTTCTTCCTTCATTGTGGGAAATCCATGCCGCTCCATAGTATGTTACGCATTATGACTACGTTCCTTCTCATTAGACAATGTTGTGATTAAGATGAGGCAATTGGTATTTAAAGATTACTTTCACTACAAAATTTTATTCAGATTTCCTGTTCACTTTAATTGTCTTGAATTAAATAAATAATTAATTAAATAAATTCAGAATAGCATAATTAAATGGATGCAAAGAAGCTCCAATGTCATGGTATAGTCAAATCCCATGCAACCACAGCTTCGCAGCAATGAATGGCGAGTGTTATTCTTAGTTGAAATTTGTTTGGCAGGTGTGCCTTGTAACTTCCTCGTCTTTATGTCTAAAAAGTTAGTCAACAGCTCATATTTCTACTGTTTGGCCATTATAAGTTACCTCAGAATTACAAGGTAAACAGTAATTGAGGTAAGATTGCAGATCGAATAAACAAAAACTTTTCATTTAATTTCTTTGGAAAATATTGGCATCGATTTAGTCATGGGTTCTAGACATTCCGTAATTAAAGGAGAAAAATGTAGTGGAAGCAACAAAGTACCAATCATAAATCGAGGTAAGTAAGCGAGTATAGTGAAGTTTTCTAACAACATTCTTGTTGAGATTTTTATTAACAACATTAATGTTTAGAATATTTTATTTTCTTCTAAACAGGCTCCTTTAAATACAACGGCCTACTTTTAATACAACGTTTCTCAATCAGTCTCTCCACTTTTTGCCATTTTAAAGTAAACTCATTTATCAAACGACATAAACTTTGAAACAACAATTTATTTGTCGGGACTGAGTGGCCAGTTTCGACTTCCGCCATCATCTGTAGTGGCGGGTTTAGGGAGGGGGGCATGGCCCTCCCTGCCCCCCGTGATTTTTAAAATATAAGATAAAAAAATCTATTTTAATTTAAAAAATTTATTTTATTTCAATTAAACACGGCACCTATTGATATTTTATTTATAAATGTTGGTAAATAAACGGATTTAACTGATTTTAAGGTTAACTTGTTTAATAAACTTAGTACTTATAAGGTCGAATAATTGCATGCATATTTATTCAACAAAAAGCCCTTCAAGCCTTCATTGGTTTACTGTAAAAGAATGTATTTTTGAGTTTGTGAATCTTTTCAAAATAAAATTTTGTCTTATGATCAACTGCTGGTAACCAATGATTTATTATTTGTTATTATTTATTGATTAATTTATTGGATTATCAATGAAGCATTAAGTTGTAGTTTTTTTTTCAGATCCGAAACCAGCGCAATGTACAAGAAAACGCCTGAAAGCCCGTTTTAGCTTTGATTCGAACAACTCAGATGAACTGAGTTTTGTTGCTGGCGCTATTATGGATGTTCTCAAAGAGTTAGTCGTTTGTCTATTTCCACCTTGAAACTTTAAATATTGTCACAAAGCATTTTCAAAATTTTCAAAAATTTGTCACTTTTGCACACAAGAGTTTAAACACAACAGTTTAAAATCGCGATTGGGAGGGATTGGAAAATTCACGGTTTGTGAGATATTTGATGCTCAATAATGGATTTACGCCGCTTTGAACATGTCGAGCATTCATTTGGAGAAATGTGACGTCACGTTGGACTTTCAAAACTCAGAGTAAAAAATCCTCAAACGATCTTTGATTGTGGTTATTAAAAACCTTTTGACAGTTTTTATGAAAGTTGGTTTGGAGAACTTTCCAGGGACGTCATTCAACTTTTTCAAGGGGTGCAAACCCTCTCAACCCTTCCCGATAAGATGACTTTTGTTTTACTTCTCATCACCACTTCCGATTCCGCTACGCAAATTAAAATCACTAAAAAAGCTTTTAAAACAAGTATTTTAATAGTTTATTAACGTAATATTTACATTTATTTTCATTCGTGAATTGTGAGCCTACATTTGTATTTACTTGTTTTTTTTCTCGTTTTACTTTATTATTTGATGTTCATTTTTTTTAAATTACTAATAAATGAATATTATATAAAATATAAAATAATAAATAATTGAAGTTTACGCCGGAAAAAAATTATACACTAGGAAGAGATGCACAGTACCAAGAAAGAACATCCAAGAAAGAACATCCTAGAGAAGGAAATGATTGGTGTGTCGCAGCAGATGTGGTAGGATTAAAGCACTAACACAGGTGCTCAAAGACAGCGGCAAGAGGCCAGATGTGGTAGTCACATCCACAAAGTCAGATGCCATGATTCTGGCATAACTGAGAGGTCCCTTGGGAGGACAGGATAGAGGAGAGCAATGCGCTCAAGTGCGAGAAGTATACCGATTTGACACTGGATTTGAGGGAACAAGGATACGTCGTGCAATTCTTCGCAATCGAAGTAGGAGCACGAGGCTTGATTGGCAGATCCCTGTATCACTTCCTCAAGAAAATCGGATTATCAAACAAGGAGAGAACGAAGTACGTGAAAAGAGTGACCGTTGAAGCATCTTCGCAATGGATAAGGAGTCACAGGAACTCCAAACTGTAAATGTACTCGTGGCTTGCGAATAATGTTGGAAAGTGGGCTTCAAGAGGCCGAAAGGGAAGTTCGTTTATACCCGACAAGATACCCCCCTGATCAGCGGGTGCGGCCCGAGAGTGTAAGGAAATTTCAAGGGCCGAAATACTTGAAGAAGCAGTATCACTCCTCTGAGGATTTAGCGGGGCTCAACAAGAGTTTTCGATCTCTCTCTATTATACTCTTCGGATAAAAAAAAAATCACTAGACCGAGGAATAGGCATGACTTGATGAGGGTCTGGTAAGGTGATTCAAATGACGTCCCTGGGGCTTTCACATTAGTTATGATATGACGATGATAATTCTTACTGACATATCATTAATAACTAATAATTACCTCTTTAACAATGCAATTCGCTATTAAAAAGTTTCTCTTGAAAGCAGTGATGGAGACTGGTGGTATGCAAAAGATGTATACAATCGTGAGGGTTACATTCCAAAGAATTATTTTGTAGAAGTGAACACTTTAGAGGAGCATGAGTGAGATGTTTGAATCTTTAAAACAATTTCAAATGAAAGATTAAATGAAGATTCAACTGATTGCAGTTGGTACCACGGCAATATTGAACGAAAAGATGCTGAAAAACTACTTCAAAACGAAAAAGCAGGCACTTTCATGGTCAGAGAATCTCAAACCATAAGCGGTTGGATGATCATTGTTACGTATTCACAACCGATATTAAATTTAATTTATTACATTCGTTTGCTTTGAAGGTTTTTATTCAATTTCGGTGGTCAACACGGATCACTCAGTGAAACATTATCGCATCAAGAAAATGGATGATGGACGATTTTATGTCACTTCAAAGAACACCTTTGAGGATCTCAATAGTTTCGTTGAATTCTGCAAAGGTAATCAGATGCATTCTTTCAAATGGCTGCTACTCAAATGAATTTAAATACATTTTGGAAATTCCTTCCTTCCAAGTCCTTTAGTTTTGATTTTTATAATAAGGTTGTGTTTTATTTACATTCAGTGAACCCGATGTTATGCTGCCTCTTAAAGAAAGCTTGCAAGCTAATTAAACCTGGTCAAACGGATCTCTCCAGATCCATGAAAGACAAGTGGGAAATTGATAGGCGTTTAATTGAACTTAAGGAAAAGTTAGGTGCAGGAAATTTTGGCGAAGTATGGAAAGGTGAATTGAAATGGTGGAAAATATTAGAACGATAACATTAATATGACACGTAAAATTCTGTCAATTAGATCTAATGCTTATTGATAGAAACCTATTTATCTTATTTTCGTTGCAAAAATATTTTTTTATTTAGCCGATCTTTTGAGTGCCTTATGTATCAGAATAGGATGTGAAGCCACTTTTTAATAGCTCTAACATTTATATGGCGACACATTACGACGGTTGCCATTACCACCGCATGCAGAAAGCAGCCCATCCTGCAAACCTGTTTGCCAAAACTTTGTTTTAATTGATCAATAATTCTAATAACAATAATGATGATGAAAATTAATTGCTCTTTTTAAAATTTAGAGTAGTTATACTTGCATTCACTTTGCTTACGTTTTATGCTCGTTTTATGCTCGGGTGAAGCATATAAGTTAAATAGTAATGTATTCATAATTATTTACATATTTATTAAATGTCGAAACATCTTTTAAATGATAATTTCAGGAATGTATAATAAAAAGACTGCGGTTGCAGTGAAAATCATGAAACCAAATTCCATGCAAAGGGAGTCTTTCCTCGGTGAAGCATCAATGATGAAACAACTCAGACATCCGAAGCTGGTGAAGTTGTACGGCGTTTGTTCGGATGACCCTATTTACATCGTCACTGAATTCATGTCAAATGGGTGTCTACAAAATTACCTGAGAAAAGATGCAGGACGAACTTTGAATACAAACCTTCTCATTGATTTTGGCGCTCAGGTAGGCGCTCATTACATGCAGTAATAATATGAAACCATTGGAGAAGTATCAATAATATCGAATAACTAAAATCACTTTGAAAACATTCGTTTAATTTTGTTAAATTCGTTAATTTAAATTCACGTTCACAAATATTGCACAACGACTTATTAATGAATACATGAACAATTATTGACTTTCAATCCTCAATTTGAAAGAGGCAGTGAAGAAAATATTATCTTGTAGTTTGTGGGAATTCTGATGCGTTAAAAAGGATTAAAATTCTATTGCTTTGTACAGAAATAAATAAATATTATTGATGTACAACATTAAAGAGCTAGTAAATATTATCTTAAATATTGTTAAATATTTCACAAGAAAGTTTATATCGCAAAAGAAATTAAATTTATGATTTGGCGTTAAATTCAAACATAAATTTTTGCCTCTGTAATGATAATAATAATAGTGATTCCGAGTTTGATTATAGTGGCAAATGTCAACTTCAAGACCACTTCAGTATTGGGGTGGCTCTTTCTGAAGAGGAAAGTTTTGAGGGCGGAGTGGAACTCGGCTGGATCAGTGTTGTTGGTGACAGAAGGGGGGGGAGAATGTTCCAGATCTGCGGACCAGCAACGACTTAGCAGATGATTTGCCTTTGTTTGCTGATCTGAGCCCGCACTTTCCAGGGATATGAGCGACACGGGTGAAAGGCAAGTATGACGGCGCATGACCTTGGAGAGGCTTGAAGATGGGAGTGAAAATTTTATAGTTTATTCTGCTTAGCCAATGAAGTTCGTAAAGAAGAGAAGAAACGTGGTCATTTTTTTTTTGTTATATATGATTCTTGCAGCTGCATTGATGACACGCCGTAGCTGATCGAGGCGACGGGAAGGTAAAGCAACCTGAATGGAATTGCCGTAGTAAACTTCTGGGCATCAAGTGAGAGTGGAAAGGCAATGCTGCGAGTCTTCCTGAGTGATGCATAGCAGGACCGAGTATTTGTTGGAACAGTTTTGTTGATATGAGTGGCCATAGAACGGTCTAAATCCAGTCATATCCCCAGGTTGCGGACGGATTGTACTGGCTGGATCCGGTCGGAGGAGATGACAAGTGGCATGGAAGAAAGTTCGGATGGACGTCGACCGGAGGAGCACTACATCATCTGTTTTGCTAGCATTCAATTTGAATCGACTGCTGAACATCCAGTCACTGATGGCGTCCATACAGTTCGATATCCTAGCAGAAAAGGCCTCAGTTTTATCAGGCTGGCAGTGACCGCAGACCTGAGTGTCATCAGCATACATGTAGCGAATCCCTGCCTATGAGCTAACTTGAACGCAATGCTTTTTGCACAGTTTCATTAATTTCTCCGATTAATTGTGGACAATTTGGGGACGTTTCCTGTTTATTAATTGGAACTGCTTTTAAGCAAACAACATCGTTAAGTAAATTCAAAAAGAAGTCCAACAGAACTTTGGCAATTGCTGCCTCCATGCGAATGTTCAATCTTCTAAGGATAATTCTTTCTATTCTTATCCACATTAATAACCTTATTAATTTTGGACATGATGCTCATTAACATAATTCATTTTCAGCTAGCTAGTGGCATGCAATACATTGAAGCGAAAAATTACGTGCACAGGGATCTTGCAGCCCGCAATGTTTTGGTAGGAGAAAATAACATGCTCAAGATTGGAGACTTTGGTTTGACGAAGATGTTGTCTCATGATGTTTTAGTTCTTTGTTCAGGTAAATAATTTTTTTAATTCCAAATTCTTTCACTTTCAAAACGATGGGTTTTGACAACCTGTCATCAACAAGTTCATCTTTCCAGTTTATTTTCAATAATTATCAATTCACAAGAATTAGCACAATAGTTTAAGCAGTTTATAAGCATAAATAACATTATAATGAAGAAGAAACAAATACAAAGGAAGACATGAGAACGAAAGTAAATGACGTGCAAGTTAGCTCATAGGGATGCATATGGCTGTAATGGAGCGCTATATAAATTAACAAAAAGCGCCTCTGAGGTATGGCGCTATGCAAATGAACTACAAATTTGCATTTACAACCAGAGGTTCAAGTAACTAGCAGGTGCATTGATATTCTTCATTCTTAAACGATGCCAGAATTTCGCCAAAAAAATATAATAAATAATGGAAAAATAATAGAAAACATTTCAAATCAAATTTTCAGAGACAAAATTTCCTGTAAGATGGACTTCGCCTGAAGTTTTTACTTCGAAA
This sequence comes from Hirudo medicinalis, assembly GCA_011800805.1. Taxonomy (NCBI): domain Eukaryota; kingdom Metazoa; phylum Annelida; class Clitellata; order Hirudinida; family Hirudinidae; genus Hirudo; species Hirudo medicinalis. The sequence continues at coordinate 19,801 of MPNW01000273.1, read as the reverse complement.
CTTTACGGAATTAAATCAGATGTGTGGGCGTTTGGCATTTTGTTGATTGAACTCTTCACTTACGGGGAACTACCTTACCCTGGTTTGAAATTTATTTCATTTTTCTGAGAGTTTGTGGTGTCGAGAATATTCATCACTGATACGAAATACAATCGTCGAATGCAACATAAACGATTCCACCCGAGTCAACTAATTAATGCTTAACAAGATTGTTAATGGGCTGATTGTTTGAATATTAATTGCTTTATTAATTAATTATCAATTGATTAGTTTATTATTAATTATAAGTAATATTGAAATTAACAACCAAAAAAATATCTTAGTAAAAGCACAAATAATCCCATCATTCTTAATGTGTGCAAAACGCTTTCGTTAATAATCAGTATTAACTCGTTCTCACAAAAAGCTCACAAAATGCGAGGGGGAAACACGTTTAAGAATAATTCATATATTCAATATTTCAACATATTTCAATAGCTACATAATAATAATATGTCTATCTAATATATCTAAATAATAATGATATATTTAACATCTTCTGTGAACGAATGAACGTTCGAAAAACGAATTTTCTTGTGCTGAATCATCTAAATTGAAAACTTTAAATTCTGTTAAAAGTACGAAACTTTTATTATTTACAGTATGAATCCACTTACAATTATTAAATTAATTATTTAACTAATAAATTAAATTCTACTTATGCAGGCATGACCAATGCAGAGGTTCAGCATAAAGTATTAGGGACTTTCAGGCATCCAAAGCCCGCCAACTGCAGTCCGGAAATGTATGAAGTGATGTTGAGTTGTTGGCACAAAGACCCAGAAAAGAGACCGACCTTTGAAAGTCTTTTCCACAATTTGGATGACTTCGTTGTGGCCAACGAATTGGCGTATAGTTAACCTTCAAATGGTCGTCATGATGTCATTATGTTGTTTCATCGTGATGTTGATGTTGAACATCATGATGTCCTTAGGTGAAAGTTTCACAATTTCCACTGCAGGTTCACAGTTTTAATTACACAGGCCTGCGACGAAAAACGTTTTGTTTCATTTTATTTGCTTTTGCTTTGTATTTTTGGATGCTGAATTCAAAAATGATAACAAAATTATTGTATCACGCACAGTTATGTCACAAAATGTTTTCCAAAACACAAGTATTGCTGCATAGGAAGATAAATTATTCCATTATTTTTTAGATATTGCAAAAACTTGGCAAGTTTTCTTTAATAAATTATTTGTACAATTTAACATTATCTAAGACTAACAAAACCATGTTAACATGAAAGAAATGGATCTAAAACCGGTTATATCTTCCATAAATGTTACGCATGACATCGTCATCATCATCATATTCCAGAAGGCTGCTATAACTTTATTAAAGCCTTATCAAAAGGAGAAAACTGCTTTAAATAGCTATGCTATACATAAAGTCCGCTCAACTATCTGAAGCTAAGCTGAATAAAAGTATATTTATTTGCCTAGATTTATGAACATTTATGACAGATGAAAGTTTCTTTCCACAATGAAAATGATGCTGAAAAAAATTGGATTGTTTTTAAAGATGTTATTACCAAATTCCTAGGAAACTCCAAAGACCCATACTGTAAAAACATTGTTAAAAAGATGCTGAGAAATTTCAAAATATTGGGATGTTCTATGAGTATAAAAATTCACTTGTTGCATAAGGACTTCTTTCCAGAAAATCTTGGTGCAATGAGTGAATGACAAGGTGAACGCTTAAAATGTACCAGGGACGATGGAATGTCAATATGATGGCTTGCTACGATGCTACAAGAATGACAATGAACATTCATCACACAAAAAGCAGGCGGAGTTTCATGAACGCTCGAAAAATGCATGCATCATACAATTTTTGTCAAATTAAGATAAATAATTCTCTACATATGTAAAACAATGGTATACACCAAAAAATAAATTTCTAAAAAGTTTGTTTTAGTTTTTAATTCCTTTGAATTTCATAAATTTTCTTACAGAAGATTTCCTTTTGAGGATTGTAAAAAAAAATGCAAACAAAAAATCTGAGGACATCTGAGGATTACAATCGTTGAATTTTAAAAAGGTTATTTGAACCTAAATTTTGCAGGCCTGTTATTTTAGCCATGTTGTTGCGATAGGACCATGAATAGAATGCTTAAAAATCTGGAGTGAAAATTTTGGAGTATTAAAATAAAAATTCTGTAGTTTTACTTTCGGTAAATGTTCCTATAAAAATAAATTTACGAATACATATTGCAAAGTTGTTCTCAAAAGTTCCGCTATGGTGAATTTTGCCTTAAGCATGAGTGAGAGCGAGGAAATATTTCTGCCACAGAGGACGACAAATTCAAGGCTTTTAAAGCAGTTCCTCTCACTTCGAGAGCTTTTCAGAGATCCTACCTTCACACAAGAATGACAATTAAAACATCATTGTAATACCAACAGGAATCCTCCTGAAAGAAGCTGCACTTGGATGTATTGATGATTAATTCGTCTCCTTTTCTCAACACTCGCTGGCCTTCTATAATTAACATTTAAAATCATTCATTTATTATAAATGAATGTACTAACTAATCTTCATCACTCGCATGTTATCAAATTTCCGAACAATTTATTAAGCATAACATCTTCCATCTTGAAATGGTCATATCTTCTATTACATGTTTATTTATTCGAAACTAAATTTTCTTATTAAGTTAAACTCACCGCTTCGACATTCAAAACCATTGTTGAATATCATTTAAAATTTGGTCACAAACTCTATTTAACAAGACATTTTATATTTTGTCTACAAACAAATCATCTCGTTGCATTACGTAATTACTTTATCTTGGGCGAAAGGGTAATTAAATCACATCAAGGGCGTTAGTTCATAGTGATAAAATCAGCTCTAATTCTAACATTCTAATGATTTTTTTAACAGTTGCATTAGGATTACTTTTTAACACTTGTCTAATTAATGCATTAAATTAGCACTAAGTTAAAGATTAAAATTCTTGATAACCTTATAATTGCTATGAAGTAGCAATGAATTGTTTTTAAGATAAGCAACATATCAGTTAAGAAACAATCTTAAAAAGATGCAGCAATCATCTTTATGAGGACTAATTAGCTTTTATTTAAAATGAATGCGCATAGAAGCTTCCCCTCGATTATGATTGAGCATTCTTTGATTGTCTCGGCTGTGACGATTTCTCGCCTTTGCGTTCGACGAGGCTTGCTGCAATGGCGCAAGTATTTAAAAACTGGCTTCCTCTGCAATCTTTTAAGATTTTTGTAATTTCAATTTTGGATGTAGTTTAAATTCTGTTACCCAAGCGGGTGAATTGAGCAGACATTGTTGTTGCCGACAAATACATTGACTACGGTGGAATACATTAAGTCTCTAAAAGACTTAAACGTTGCAGTCCGGCAGGTATTGTTGATTAAAGTAAAGTTCAGAAGTAAATCCTACTGCTTTATGTAAAAGGGTTAAGACAGAAGATTTAATAAAAACATTCTGATGATGTTAACTGTTGATGCTAGCCAAGTCTTTGGACTCCTTGGATTTCACTTGTTATAGTTAGTATTGTTTCTGTTTGAATGATACTATGGTGTGTTTATGATATTACATGGTTTAATCAAACAGATTCTGCTTATGCAAAGTATTATGCAATACTAGGTTAATACAAAGACATGCATTCTCAAATTCTCAGGTGTGGTATCCTCAATAAGATTTGTATCCTCATAAGAACTGATTATGTGATTATGAAATTCATGACATGGAAAATCTAAATCTTAAGTTTGTTATTGCATAAACGTGTGTAATAATGAAATTATTAATAATTTCTACTGTTGGTAAACAAAATAAAACTCACCTCACATTGTGTCATGAAGCACTCATCTTATGGCTATTTCTAAACAACTATTTTTTATGTGGCACTCACTGGCACATCAACAGCTTACAAGTTGAATTTTGTTTTTATGAACTAAAAGTAAATGCTCTAAAAATAGTTTTGCCTTAAAACTTTGAAAACCTTGATCCTAATAAATTTAATTAACTCCTATAATTAGTTTAGCCTCAGCTGCATCACATTAAAATTATTTATTTTGAGATGTTTTGTTCTTTCCTGTTGACTCATTCACAGCACCCATTCATCCACTGAACCATCCTCCCCAATCCGTCCTTGTGTCAGCTCATCTCAATTTACATGTTCCATTTCTCAACTGTACAGTTCTATTTATAGCACGCTTTGAATGTCATCCAATTTCAATTTTTAAATATTTTCCGAAGGATTTTTGCCAACGTCGAGCAGCACTAATAATATTAATAAATAAATATCGAGTCTCTTAAGCTTATAAATGCGTGAATGTGTGCCCTCGAAAAGGATAACACAAGTTTATGATTACATATTTATGATTATTTTATGTAGCACAAGTATATGAATGGTTAATAAATGATTTGATACTTTCAATGAACAATAATTTTTGGCCGGCGTTATGGCTTTCTAGGATAAGTTTTAATTCAGACTTTATGGTCACATATGTTTTATTGTACTTATAAGCCTGAATTTATTTTGAATGTTTTGTTGAATTTTTCATTATCCCCTCAAATACTTCCATTACTACCTCAGACAACAACCTGGCAATCTTATTAAAAATTATTCGCTATTAATTTTTTATTAATTTAAACCGAAAAGAGGGTCACGAACGACCGCTAACCCGAGTCGTAGTCGATCGGTTTATAGAGGTAGAGTGGTACAGAAAAAACTTGAAATCATTTCATTGTTAGATGTTTGTTGAGATCCACGGTAGATAAGCGAGCTCGGAATCTGGTCGACGAGCGACGACTTCAGGGTTCGAGGTTTCACGATTTGATCCTCGAACAAATGGAGCCTGCGAGTAACGGAGCATTTTTCATTTTTCGGACGAAGGGTACGACCACGTGTGAGAGAGACGATACGAAAACGGAATTCCCGGAATGATGCAGCGAGCAAAGCAAGCCGTGCACTATTTTGTAGGCATAAATTGTCGACGATGTTCGAGGTTCTCGAGTCCGAGCTTCTGAAGTCTGCAAGGTAGCGTCGGCCATCCTGGAATGGACGTTCAATCTTCATTACGAGCTGCTTGCTACGGGACTCCGGACTGGGGAACGATATTCGAGGATTGGCCGAACATAAGTGCAATACCTCTGGTCAATATTTGTTTATCTCTCGAGCGAAAACATTTGAGAATTATTCTGATAAAGGCCTTGTGAATGGTATTGATGATATGGGCTTTAAAAGTGAGTTTACTGTCAATGAGGATGTTGTCTGGAGGATATGGTAACCCTAACCCCGAGGATATGGATAATAATTATTATTATTATCATTGTATTATTAATTAATTAGTCATTACGTGCAGGTTGGCCGGGCGGTTGCGTTCCTGCATGCGGTCGTAATAGCAACAGTCATAATGTGTCGTGTTCGCAACCCAGCCTGCACCGCCAGGGAGCGCCCTCGGGTAGGGGCTATATAAATGCCAGAAAAGATTAAAAAGTGCCTTCACATCCCATTCGGATACAAAAGGCACTCAAAAGATCGGCTGAATACATAAATATGTTACGGAGAGGAGCTTGCCTGGATCACACAATGAACAATGTGAAAAGCAATCAAAGAGCAAATGAACAAAACAACATATCCACAAAATCAAATATCATAAGTTTAGCCACAATAAAAATTATCTTTAAGAAATTTAAAGTTCATATGTTCTGAGCCTTTACCAGTTCTTCTCGAAGTTCTAACCATGCACCATCCTGTTACTGAAAAACTTTTCTATAATCTCTGCAGTCGACGATTTCAAGTCGGCACGACCTCTTGACCTTTCGTCCGGGCAGAACGTTTCGCGGGGCAGGCAGCGCCCGTCACAAATCCACGTATAGAGTTGTACAACGTGATTGAGTCTGCTCTCTTCCTCCTGTGAACTAAAGAATGGAGCTTTAGGAACTTTAATCTTTCTTTGTGAGCCTGGTGACTGCATGCTGTGATCAACATGCTGCCCTTTTCTTTCTGCCTGAGCAAGTTCCACGCACTCCATACTCCGACCGTTACCTATTCTGTCTTACATAGGCAAATAAATGCATGTATCTAAAATTTCTTGCAACAACTCCAATCATTGCAATGGCTTTCTTTATCCTAGTCAGGATATGTTCCTTGAAGTTCAGCCTGGAGTCTAAACAAATGCTAAATCGGGGACTCTTTCCTTCACCATTATTTCCCGTTTTACTCCGTCGTTTGCCTTGTTTCAAAAATAACTCTTGGATGTAATCCATCTGGACCTGCAGATTTATTCCTGTTTAATTCTTTCAACTTTGCATCTTCTGTAATGATGTCTGTTTTCATTTCCTGCATTCCACCCTCTGGAATGTTTGGTCAAAACATTTCAACTCTTTCACAAACAGTATCCTGGAGGATGCCTCAAAGTACACAGTTGAAAAATATCTCGAGAAAACATTTGAAAACATTTGAAAACGTTTGAAAACATTTGAAAACATTTGAAAACATTTGAAAACGTTCTGATCCTCTTCGCAGGACGAGCCCATTTTATCTCGATTCTAGTTGTTTTATTTACGTGCCCTATTAATTGTTTCTCATATTTGTCCTGCGACGTTTTAAGTGTTAATCGTATGGCCCGCTTGTGGTGATGTAGGAAAGACTTGCATTAGATGAGTCTGTTTGTGGATCATAAGTGGATATGTCATTTTGCTTGAGTTGCTCAGTTGAGGTGAAGTTTATAAATAAGTTTACTTCAGATATTCAATTGTAATAAGATATTGCAATGTATGTTTCTATCTTCAGCCTTAATAATTATTGTTCATGATCCTAATCTGACAATATTTTCTTGACATGAGCTTGTATTTTGTAACTAAAAATATTTCCTATGCTTAAAACAAGTTTTAGTTTTTAAACTCTGAGATAAATCAAGAGTTTTTTTTTTGGATTGACAAAATATTCAGAAGTTAAGAAGGAGTGGTGATGTGGTTTGAGGTTCCGATGATAAATCTTTCAATGTTTGAGGTTTAAGAAAGAAACAGACTTTTTCTCTGGACGAAGAATATATCAATTTGTGGCTTGCAAATTGATGATGATGATGATCTTTTGCGATTTTATGGTCATTTCTAATGAGAGGTTTCTCAGTAATTATTGATATATTCATACACATTCATTTGCACTGTGTACTAATGTTATTCACCGTTAACATTAATTTTATTATTCATTACGTATTAATACTGTTATATAAGTTTGTTAAGCAACATCGTAATTTGCAGAATCATTGATGCTAATTCTTGATATAAAATTCATTTGAACCGCAGAACGACTCGTAGATGTCTGAAGGAAGGTTGGCAGATGTGGTGTTGCTGGATGACCAACACCTGGAAATACTTGTTCAGGTGATGATGATAATGATCATTATGATGATGACTAATCTCAGTTTTAGTAATCATTACATCATTGTTTCAATGATGCTTCCTTCCTCCGCTATTATCATGCATTATATTATCACGTGTCGTAGCAGTGGTTCCCAAACTTATTTCGCTCTGCGCCACCTTTCCGAGGAAAATTTAAACCGTCGCCTTCTCTAGGAAACGGGACGTCACGGCAAAAAGGCCATACCGTCGGGTCGAGCAAGGGTTCGAGGGTTTGCACCTGCAGTGGGAAAAGCTGAAATTGACCTTTCGACTAATTGCACTGGCGATGATGTTTTAGTTAGGTAGATAATTAGGAACTCGAATTTTGAAACTTTTTTGAATTTATCAAATAAAAAAACGTACGAATCAAATGTATTCTAAAAGCAAAGCCCTGACAGAATGAAAGAAGAGTCATCAAGTCGTAAGAAGAACTTCATTGTTTTTAAATCACATAATGTTAATACTTTCACATGCTTGACATCTTTTCTTGTGCCTGGAGAATGCTGTAACAAACAATTTATTCAAAAGCCACGAATGAGGAAAATGTGAAAGTCACTGTGGAGATTTGTGTAATAGCTAATAAGGCATTATTTTCATTATAAATAAAATATTATTATTATTATTATTATTATTACTATACAAACAGAATTTAAGTCCTACAAAGANGTGTAATAGCTAATAAGGCATTATTTTCATTATAAATAAAATATTATTATTATTATTATTATTATTATTATTATTATTATTATTATTATTATTATTACTATACAAACAGAATTTAAGTCCTACAAAGAAATACTACTCTAGGGAATTGCCCACTCTGGGAACCACTGCATTACAGAAACATAATATTATAAATGAACAGTCACTGTGGTGATGATTGCAGTAGTAAATAGAAATGTTCACCTGGTGAGGATTTATCTTCTAGAATAAGCTGCATGTGCATGAACTGATGGGCATGGTGGCATCGCACTGCAACCTCAGAAGGGAGAAGCATTACTTTGGTCTCTCCTTCAGAGACGAGACGTGAGAACATTTCATCCGTGACGGGAACCTCTTGCATTCCGATAGCTTTCCAATTGTTTTCAATTGTTTTCAATTGTCAGAGGTCACTACCAGTGGTTGCAGTTGGACAAACACATACTCGACCACGAATACCCTAAGAAATCTGGAACAATCACTCTTTACTTTCAAGTCAAGTCAGTTCGTACTTGCTTGTTTTATTTCCTAATCATCAAATCATAATGCTGACGTGAGTGTTAAAGAAATCGATCATTGATGAGAGATGTGCGAATGATCATTGTTTTAGGGGGTGTCATTCACAGACAGAATTTTCTCAAAGCAATTAATTTTATTGGAACTAAATCCTGTTCAAGTCTTTTAACTTGTTTCTTGTTTTTTAAGCATTTTTAGATGAATCAATAGCATAAATTAGTTGCAAATCACCATGTTTTGGAGTTTGTAAGACACATTATATTTATTTTGGCAACATTGATGTTGTGATGTCGTGTCACGTGATTGGAGTTTTCTAATTTTCTTTGTCAAGTTGAGGTCTTCCTGTTTTCATGTTTTTGTGTTTTGCTTAAGCTGATGTAACGTGATATGCTGAGCTTACATTCACTTGTGATGTTTGTGCTGGCTGCAAGAGGATGATGATTAATTATGATTTATCATTGTTTAATTCATATTGACCTATTGACCTGCTTACCTCCTTCTCTGCAAAGTTTGAGTTGATTGATTAAATTAATGAAAGTGGGCAGATGTTATTAATTTCAGAACAAAATGTGTCACCTAATGACCTAATGAGCTGTCACAGTGATTCCTTAATTTTTGTAAAGGGTTAAAATATATTGTATATATATATATATATTAATATATTATATTATAATATATTAAATTTATTGTATTATACGTAAGCGTTGTAAATTACATTCCTGACAAATGTCTGAAAAAGCTTTCACAAATTATTTCAAAATTAAAATTAGAAGCCTGGAGTGAATTTCTGCCTGGAGAAATGTTAATTTATTGCATGGTTAAGCCCCTCCCACATTCCATCTCCTGCTGTTATAAGCCCAGATGAAAGCGCTGTTGATTGGAAAGCATGTTGGATGTTGGAGATGATTCATGGAGGAGCAATGCTCAAGACCATTCATATGTTCTCAGTGGTCCACAATGTTGTCAATTGATCTTCATTGTGCTAGGAGCTAGATGATGAACTTCGTTGACACGAATATTTATTATTTATTAATATTACTAACATTATTTTACTATTTGGTATCGATTACTTAATATTGTTTTTAAATTATTTGTTGCAACTTTCACTATGATTGCAGTTCTCAATTCCTTCTTTTACATTCGATGGAGTGTTTGATCTTTCTTGACATGTGTGGGTACAAAGGCACATAAGTGTTTATGCCATTGACTCTATGGTGATTGGTGATGTTCACACCCCCATTTGCATCCAAATGATTCGAGTGGAGTGACGTTCAAGCATATAAGTTGAGGTTTATTGTCATTATCAACAAATAATTTGTGAGTCATCGATTTTAATCAATAAAATATTTGGAATCCAAATCATCTTTGTTGCTTAGAAATACTCTGACATTTCTGGGTTATTCATGGATGTTATTTGACATTTGTGATTTGAGACTTTATTATTTGTAACTTTCACTAAATGCAATGCTGTTATGTTGCTGTCAACAAATAACTGCCACATTACAACTTATGCTAGAATATCCAAGTTTGATGGCATTCAGCTAATCCAAATAATTGGATGGTGATATGTACTCAGTTGAACATGATAATAAAGATGAATGAGCACAACTTACCTGGGTTGTCGTGCTGCGTAATGACGGAATGTTTTGTTTATTTCTGTTGTGCAAATGGATGGTTCCACCTTGGTTCCTAGAACTTATGAACTTATGGACCGTGCAGAGAAGTTGTTGGGAAGAAGCATGTAGAAGCAGCAAGTCCATTGTTTGAACATTCTCCTTCGCCAACTTCTTTATAATTGCTAACTTCTGTTGTGCTATCATCAACTCATCATCATCATCATCATCATCATCATCATCGACATCGTTTCTCTTGCATCAGAAGCTTGCTATGGAGAAATAATAATGAGTAACGTGTACGAGTTTAAAATTGCTTTACATTTAGATTTCTGCATTTTGTTGCTCTGTAGAAATGTTTGGCTTTCTAGTGAAACGTTTAATAAAATAAATCATTCTCCATAACTTTGAGTTCTTTTATTGTTCATTAAATTCTTCTGTTCCTTTCATGCAGTCCTGCTTACTTACAAAATCATTTGAACGCGACAATTGAAATGTAAATTATTAGTTACAACAGTTGTTTGACTTTACTGATGAACCGGTATGATTACACGATTTACCATCAGAAACTTTGGAACATTGGATCTATTGAGGTTATTCAGATGAATGAATTCAGCGAATTGTGTTGTGATTCCCTGCAAGTTCTTGGCATTCGTCTGCAATTCGTCGGCAAAACGTTCCTTTTATCAGATCAACCTTTGAAGGTTGAATAAAAGTCAAAGCATTGTTTTTGTTTTTCTCTTTACATGCAAGAACATTTATTTCGTCATTTTGGATGATTTGATTGATAAATTGAAAGGCACAAATGATTTCTTAAATTTGCAGGTTCTACATTGAAAGTATTTTGCTGCTTATGGAGAGGACCACAGTTATTCTTTTTTATATGCAATCAAAACAACTCCTTTGCAAGGTTTGCTTTTTGGTTACTGTTTTCAATTGTCAGGATTGCACATTAATTGTTCAATTTAAATATTTGTCGACCGGCTAAAGCCATTAATTGTTAACTCACCTTTAATCATGTAATTCTGACTCAACATTGATTTGTGATGTTGGAGACATCTGTGTGTTAATAAGCCACTCTAGTTCTAATTGTTCTAATTGTTATTATTTGATGTCAGGTGATGAGGTTGAAATGTTTGATTTTATTTTTCTGTGAGTTATTTTAAGTATAAGTTGGAATTGAGTTGTGGATGTTGGATAGCATCCGAGTTGACATTTATTTATAGTGATAATTATTGTTGTACTTGGATGCTTTCTGGCAGGGTTTGATAGAAACTGACAGTGAAACCATTTTTGAGTTGTCAGCCTATGTACTACAAATCAGCCATGGAGATTATCAGGAGTTGGTAACTTTTATCAATTTGTTGCTTCATTGCAGGCATTACTTTGGTATAACTTTTTGCTTTTTTTAAATTGTGGTCAGGTTCTTGCTAGAATATTTGTATTCTGTAAAGTTTCGTTTAAAACGTAAACAGTTTTCTGCTGAATTTTTATTAAGATTTCATTTCATTGCAGTGACACCGTCAGTAGAAACAATCTGAAGAATTTTCAACTTCCAAGAAAAATTCTCGAAGAGAATCCTTCCATATCTTTCTGGTAAACAATGTTTCCCAAAGTTTTCATAACTTCGTTATTTCATGGATTGGTCTCATTAGTTTGCAAGTCCCTCAAAACATTGCAACTTGATTAGTTTAAACATGTTAAACATGTGCTTCCTGTTAGGATCTCCTCCTGATACTCGATGATCAAGTATTACAATCATTTGAATAAAATCAAAACTGCTCAATATTGCTTGCAAATGTATTCATCCTGTTGGCCTTACTTGATGTATTTCTGTTCTTAAGAGCAAACTTCATCACATACTTGGGTTTAATGTTGCACTTAATTGCAACATCTTCTCACGAAACTTCAGGCATGAAATATTACCTACAATTCGTCGCACGACTTCTTACAAGCAGCCCTCGTATTTTCGCATGTCGGATGACTGGGATAATCCACAAGGATGGGACGGTCCTTCTTTCGATCCAATATTTTGTCAGATGCTCGTCGTCTTGGCCAGTCACTCATATGATCTCAATTTTAAAGAATATTTACAAGGTTGGGGTGCAAGTTGGCTCAGAGGGTAGCGTTCCTGCGAACGACGGTAAAAGCAACAGTCGTTACGTGTCGTGTTCGAAACCCAGCTTGCACCACCACAAAGCACCCCTGACGCTCACGCTTATGGCGCTATATAAATATAAAGTTATTACCTCAGATACAAGTAACAAGTTCATAACTTCTTATTCTTTGCTGTGTTTTTGTGAAGTTAATTCTGTAAATTATATGCAATCCTGTTCTTTTATACGAATTATTTTCAATTATCCATCAATGAGTTTGTTGTTTAATGTGGGCCTTTATTACTTTTAAGTGGTAAAATTTGATCTGTTAAATACTACATTATAATACATAAATGGTAATTATTATTATCATTACCAATGTATTATTAGTATTAGTATTATTACGATTTTGTTTCTTTTGTAGTGAAGATCAAATAATTAGCTTCTACAAGAGACTTTGTGGACTCACGTCTGGCTCTGCTATAATCAAGTATTTGAATGAAGTTAACATTTTCAAATCACTTGATGCAGATATTCAGTTTACATATTTAGTTTACATATTTGCATTTACATTTGAAGAATAACAATTAATTGAAGTCAGTGTTAATTATACCAGCTACATGAGCATCGTGGAAAGTCTACCAACTTACGGCATCCATTACTACGGAGTGAAGGTTTTCGTGATGATTATTATAAATATGTAATTTATAAATAAATATATTAAATATGTGAATATACATCGATGTTAATTATTTACGTCGATATCTTAAAAAGTAAGTAAACTAAAAACAATTTCTCCTTGAATGGAATTATTTGCAAAAGAATCAATAGATTGGTTGTGAATCCTGCTCGACACCTTCCGCTGTCATTGAATCACCAACTTTGATCACTATTAACCTCATTAATCTTTATTCTTGTCTTCCACTGCAACAAGTAATCCTTATGAATATTACGTCGTTCTTGAGTCGTAGGTGCACCGAGAATTTACATTACATTTTGAGATCCGATGACGTCTCCGCATCGACTACAAGCGGCCTTGATTATTATTATATAAATATATCAGCTAAAATTGGTAATCCACTGAGCTTATCGATTTATTATGGATTCGTAAGGATAAAGATTGTACAATAAAGGAAACTTTTGAACAATAAATTAGCCATGTCGAATAAATTTGGTTAACCTTGAAAATGAGATTCCATGAATGTAAGCAGTTACGTGCTTGATGGATGTGTGTTCATCTCCCTCCTAGTTTTCACATTCTCCTTTCTTTCATTACCACCTTAAGGATTTGCAGAACAAAGGATTTCTGGATTCTTTGTCGAGAAGCAACGTTCGATTGATTGCAAGCAGAACTGCTGCATTGATAATTTAAAGATGCAATCGAATTATTTGTTACTTATTACATGCTCCAGGTGTCATTTAAGCCATTGGAATTCCACCTGCAGTTTGATTTCCTCTCACCTGAAGCCTATCATTATACCTCCTATATCATTATACCTTCTATATCATTATACCTCCTATATCATTATACCTCCTATATCATTATACCTTCTATATCATTATACCTCCTATATCATTATACCTCCTATATCTTTACACCTCCTATATCATTATACCTTCTATATCATTATACCTTCTATATCATTATACCTACTATATCATTATACCTCCTATATCATTATACCTCCTATATCATTATACCTTCTATATCATTATACCTCCTATATCATTATACCTCCTATATCATTATACCTACTATATCATATACC
>MPNW01000272.1:7845-101590 GCA_011800805.1 Hirudo medicinalis | reverse complement strand
GTACCATTCGACGCACGGATCTATAATATATCTACAATAAAAATATGCAAAATCAAAAAACACATCTCACAAGATATTTTCAGAATAACTATTTGTCGAAGGAACCACAAATTTGTTTTTCCATTGAGAAAAGGAATTACTGATTAACGATAACGATTAAATTGGCGTATGTTCAACAGAACATCAAGGCCACATTCGGCGCTTAATGTCATAATATCATTCGCAACATCAAGTTATGCCCCGACAACCCTTTTTGCTAGGATTCATTTTTTTACAATTCTTACAATTTATAAATATCTAAAGAAAATATCTTTTAAAAAAACCATTAAAACTGTTTAAATATGCAAATAATTTTAAGCATCCATCATTTTTATTGAAGGTTTTGCGGATTCACCTCCACTTTTAAGATGATCTAACAGGAGGAGTGCCCCAAAGGCGATTAACTAATCGTTTAGTTTAGTTGATGAGAGTAGAAAGATACATCTTGAATATGATTTAGCATTAACCTGTCAATATCCTAAATAGAAATATCCAAATCTAATTAAGGAGATGGAAGTCAGTTTGGGACTAAGAGGTGCTGATCTGACATGTCGCATGTTAATTCTATCTGAATAAGTGGATTACTCTTAGCACTAAAGTGTACTTTAGAATCTTTTAAATTTGTCAGCAGCCTGCCGAATGAAATGCTTTTTGCTTTCTCGCTGTGGTGTGTTCCCAACCGCTCGAGATGTTTCCTCTATTGTCTGCCTACCTCAAACGTCTTCTTTGGTTCCTTCATATGTGGATATTTGAAGTTCGGAACTGACAGGAGACCTCTATCGCTGTTCCAAAGTGGAACTTCGTTATTTTCAAACGAGCTTCATTGTTCTCATAAAGCAACATTGCTGCAATTTGTTCTAATTTGAAGTTGTTTAAGCATAAAAAATTGCAATAAAAAAGAACCCAGTTGTGATTAGCTGACTGATTTACATTTAGATAAATCACTTAGCGTCAAATAACATTCCTGTTGTTCAGCATTCTCAAAATAATTTCCAAAAATCGTTCTCGTAGATGTTGCCTAAGAGATTTTTAGACCTGTTGAGTTTAACATGAATTATCAAACCTTTAAGATCATAACGTTCAATTTAAAATTTAAAATCTGCACAAATATATCATTAAAATAAAAATGTAATAAATATAATAAACGGAATTTACTAGCAACAGAAATTTTAAAAAGTAATAAAATTGCATATTACCACCATCACAACAACCCGATTTTGTTTCTTTGTTTGTTACTACGTAAAATCTGTCTCTGGAGTCCGTTTGACGCGCTTGTAAAAAAAAAAACTACCCAAAGTAAATGTTCAGGTATGGATTCAATTTTAGTACCTAATTTGTCCATACGTTCTAGTCGATGAATAGTATTAAAATATCCGTCCTAAATGTAAAATTTGTTTCGCTTTATGGTTGATATCGCCATAAATCTGAGCATCTAAACGACGAATCGAGCGAAAGTATGCTGTAGGAAGTTCTAGTGCGAGCTTATTTAACAGTTTTTGGGTAATCTTTAAACAGGCTTCGATGAATAACTCGATAAATAACGTTGATATGAAATATGTCATGGCGTCCGTTCTCATATTTGACCTTTGCTTTCTAATTTATCAGAATGTCTCCAGAAAAGGCAGAGAAAGATGTCGAAAAGCACAAACACAAAAAGTCCAAGAAGAACAAACATAAGTCTAAGCATGGGGATGACAAAACCAAGCATAAGCACAAGAAGAGGAAGCATGCTCATGATGAGGAAGTAAAACTGGATGAAAATTCATTACAGGTTTGATGCCGCCAGAGTTTTTAATAAGATTACATTTTTGTTACGTGTTAAATCATGTTAGTTTGGTAATTGAGCAATGTTCTGTTCACCTTCTGTTGCTACATTAATTTCATGATGCATCCAATGGCCTATTTAATTACCTTCTACATTTGTCTAGCAAATCTCACTTAAATACTTATTTTGCAGGAGCTTGAAAGGAAAAAGATTTGCCTAGAGGCTAAAATAGCTGAAGAAGCCCCTATAGTTAATGAGCCCATTAAAACTAATAATACCAATTTGCATGCCAATGAGCATTTATGTGAGTCTGAGGAAGACGGCGAAATTGAGCATGTAAACTCAAAATCAAATGAGGTTGAAGATAATTTAATACAACCAAATAACTTTATTGACAAGAAAGTTGAATTTCACACAGAACATTTTGCCAAAGATGGCAAATTGAAGAGTGATAGTGAGATTAAGTCGCCAGAACTTGAAATTAGCTCATTGTGAGTGTTCTTTTGTGTTTCTGTGGACTTATTTTTTGTCCTCTACATGCAATGATTTGTATTCCATAGAAAACCTGAGCTCAAATCGTTGCCAAGCGATGATCAGGACCAGAGCCAGCGCTCCAGGTCCAGGAGAGAGAGCCCGCCCAGAAGGTATCCTCATTGGTTGACATTTTAACAATAAGCACATTCAAATATTAAGCAGTGATTTATACAAATAGATTTAAATCTTATATTTTTACTGCTGTTATAAAGGTGTCTTGCTGAAAGAAAATTTTAATTACTGAACTTTTGTAGGGCTAGGATTATATTAATTGCTTATAATTTCATTGGCTCATTTATCAGAATACATTGCTAATAATTATTGTGTACGTTTCCATTTGCATAACATCGTGACCATGATCGTTGGAGGCCATATAAATATAGAACTTTGCAAGTGAGGCAGTGATACACAGCACTCAGATTTGCTTCTGCCCATTGATTTAAAGAATGCAACCCTTTAAACTGACTTGTAATCACTAATTGTGACTGGCAGTCACAATCTGATTTACAATTCTCATTTTAAGGGAGCACAATGTCAAACAGAGGTCCAGGATTTCAAACTCGAGGGGCAAGAGCCCGAGGTCTCATGACCGCAGGTCGAGGGTCAGGTCACCGGCTAAACCGAGGAGCAGGAGCAGGTCGAGAAGGAGGTACGGGGACAGACACCGCAGCCGATCGCCAAGGGTCGAACCCCGCCGTGTCAGTCGATCCCCCATCAGGAGAAGGAGTCACCATCGCAGCCCGGATAAATTCAGGTAGATATTCGACCTTTAGTGTTTGTTGACATTGATCTACATGCATGATTTTAATTAATGGCTACTGTTAAATTTTCTTACAGGTTAGTTTCCTTACTGCATGGGGCCTCCGACTATTTGTCCACTAGTACATTAGTGGTAATTGAAAAATAATGTTGATTGTATTTAATGCTTGAACTCACTTGCTTATCATAAGCTATGCTTAAGTTAAATTTGTGACTTTACAAAATCACTTTTGACGTGAGATCCGAGATATGGCTTCCAGTCGTAATATCTATGTCTAGTAATCCATAGGATGTATTGTGACAATAGGAAATCTTATGGATAAAATATTCTAAACAATGAATTGATGTTTATTTTAGTGCGAGATTAACAAGGCCAAGAGATGACAGGAGATCTCCAATAAGAAGTCAACGACCAAGAAGAACACCAGACAAGTGAGTCCAATTTGTATTCATTAGTAATATAGACAGTGATTGTTAAAGTTAATTCACTGATCAATTGTTGGAGCCGGTTCAAATCTTAGTTTCGAATGCCCGCATTATTTTCAGAAATCGTGGCTCGAGGAGGCGTCCCGGTGACACGGAAAACGAGAAGAAACAGCAGAGAAGCCATGCAGAATCTGACAAAGAAGAGTGAGTTGAATGCTTTTACGAGTTTAGGAATTAATTATCCATTCCTCATTCATTATTATGAAGCTTCATTGAAATGACTTGAATTTCGCAGAGAAATGAGTTATGTGGAACTGGACATTCCAGACGAGGATGAGGATGCCATCATTGAAAAAAGACGCAAAGAAAGAGAAGAGCTTCTGAAGGTATGCCTGGTTTGGATGAAAACACATTTGAAAACTTTTTTTATAACCATTATTTCAACAGAAACTCAAAGTGAATGAGAGTTCCATGTCTGGAGATGAACCAAAAGCACCTACAAACTCCCTCATTCCTAGCAAATCCCAGGAGATGATGACTCCGATTGGCAGTCAGTCGGGAAGTTCAACCCCATTGAGCGATACGCTCGATAATTTTGACTTTGAGGAGTCTATCAAGACAAAACGAGATTTGATCGAACCCGAGCCGAAGCTCCCGGCCGGTGAGGAAAAAACGGATAACGAAGGAACGAAAGCCTTCATCAGTGGCATTGACATGTTTGCTGAAGACCTGCACTTTGTTGCAGAAGAGCTCATGCAAAGACCTGCCATTCAGATGGATCATTCTGCTTATGAGAACCTCAACCTGAAAGAAAACTGGGACGATGCTGAGGGTTATTACAGGGTCAGGATAGGAGAGATCTTGGACAAGCGCTACAGTGTCTATGGCTTTACTGGCCAGGGTGTCTTTAGTTCTGTGGTGAGGGTCAGAGATGCCGCTAGAAACAACCAGGATGCTGCCATAAAAATCATCAGGAACAATGAGATGATGCACAAGACTGGACTCAAGGAATTGGAATTCTTGAAGAAACTGAACGATGCAGATGCAGACGACAAGTTTCACTGCCTCAGGCTATTCAGACATTTCTATCATAGAAATCATCTCTGTCTGGTCTTTGAACCTCTGTGGTAAGTTTTACATTCAGTGTATTTATTCCCAGATTTTCAGTAGCATAAAAATTATAGTATTTGACCTTAAAATGTCCTAATTTATAGAATTAGATGTAATTTTTCTGTTAACTAATATTTTCCTCAGCATGAATCTTAGAGAAGTACTGAAAAAGTATGGAAAAGATGTTGGCCTGCATATAAAGGCTGTGAGGAGTTACACTCATCAATTGTTCCTGGCATTGAAGCTTCTAAAGAAGTGCTCCATCCTGCATGCTGATATCAAACCAGACAACATCTTGGTTAGCATCTTATGGGTTTGGCTTTGACTGACATTGTATCGCCCATATTTCACATTTTAGTGGGATCCAACGTAAGTAAAATTCAGCTAATTGTGGAGCCCGGCATTACTCGACAAATATTTACAATAATTAGATGTTCTAATTTTATTTAATATTAATAGTCCCTCACTTGTATGTTACTATTTCCATCAACATAGTTACTTTCAACTCAATTATAATTCCAGATCAATGATTCAAAATTAACGCTGAAGTTGTGCGACTTTGGCTCGGCCTCTCACGTGAGCGAGAATGACATCACCCCCTACCTGGTGAGCAGGTTCTACAGGGCCCCTGAGATCATCATCGGGATGAACTACGACTATGCCATCGATCTATGGTCGACTGCAGTCACAGTCTACGAGCTGTACACAGGAAAGATCATGTTTCCTGGGAGGAGTAACAACGAGATGCTTAAGCTCTTCATGGACTTGAAGGGAAAGATGCCCAATAAACTCATCAGGAAAGGGAGCTTCAAAGATCAGCACTTTGACCCCAACTTTAACTTCCTGTACAGGGAGATTGACAGGGTCACTCAGAGGGAAAAGGTTACTGTGATGTCTGCCATTTACCCCAACAAGGACCTACTGTCCGAGCTCGTCGGGTGTCAGAGATTGCCCGAAGACCAGATGATGAAAGTCGCCCAGTTGAAAGATTTCTTGGAGAAACTGTTGGTTCTTGATGCCCCCAAGAGGCTTTCTATTAGCCAGGCACTCAGCCACCCATTCATTCACGATAAACTGTGATTTTTAGGAAAAGTACATTATTCTCCTTGGTACATCTTGTTATGGATAATTACAAACTATAGCTCTTAAAAGTTGATGTTTAAGAATAAATATTTGGGGCTTGTTTGTTATATGATGAAATAAACGGTTCTGAAAATTATTTTGTTTTGTTGCCAAATGAGCTCTGCAATAACATTAAAAAACCCGGACTTGATATCCCACTCTCCTTATGCAGAGTAACAATTAACAGTCTATTAACAGTTTCATTCAAGTGTGAAAAAAAAGTGGGACAAGAGACTCAAAAGGAGTTCAGAGTGGCGATATTTGGAGTTTTATTTTGTAAGAAATTGTGATTCATAAACATTAATTTAGCCAGTCTATCCTAGGCTCTTTTGAATCATCTGCTGGAACCTTCCAGTAATGGCGAGAGAAACATCAATAAATCGATCCACGCAATTTGTCAGGCATGTCTCTGTTCTGCCATCCAACTTATCTCTTGGTTTATCGAGACAGAGATCCCAGCACTGATCAAACAATCTATGAGTCTGAGCTTGAAATTGAGCTTTCTGTTGCTCCATTGTCAAGAATTCCTGAAGTTCTGGATCAATATCTTGGGACATCTTTGAAACTGCAATATAATTCAAATTTAATTCAGTAGACCCATCAAACTCCATTTGTTAAGACTTATCGTTACGCATGCAATAAATAAAACATCTCATTATTTCATCAGCACTATTCAATCTTTATGAACGTTATTTACCATATCACTATAAATGCATCCCAATAAAATGTAATCAAATTATTATCGTGGAGCGTAGTGCTTTTATTTGAGCTTAAATTAATTTCACATGTCTTCCAAAACCCATTTCAAGCAATTGCAAAAGATGTACCCTAAAGTTCGCGACTTTCGAACAATGACAAATAGCAATCACGCTGAGCGAAAATAAGCAAGAAGTAAATATTGCTAAATGATTCATAATTAAGAGCAAACTGCATAGAGTATTAGATTGTATTTAATTAAATTTAATTAATGTCATTAATTTTAATTGGGTCGTTATGAGTCTTGCTGATCCTTCTCTATAGTGACTCAACTAGTTTAAATTGTTCACAAAAAATATAACTTTTTTTAAATGAATTGCTTTACTTTAGCCACCATTAAATTTAATAATTTGCTTATCGAAGTTTATTTAAAGCAATTGTTTCGAAATTGAACCTTAGAATTGCTTCTGCTTTCATTTCTTGGATCCTTAGCAACATGGTAAATAAAGGACGATGTTTACTTCTAACTCGCGATGGGTAACTGTAAGTCCATTAAAGTTAGTGATTGCGGATTACGAAGGTGAAATTTTGATTTGTTATAGTCTGTTTAAAATTTCAAATGTTTGTTCATATGCTGCCACATTTTTTTCAGAAAGATCACATTAGCCATATTCGGCCTGGATAATGCTGGAAAAACTCTTACTACGAAAGGTCTAACAGGAGGTAGATTGAAGCTGTGAAGGCTTTGGTTTATAAACAAGTTTAACAACATTTCAGGATTTTATCATGGGCTGAAAGATTGCTAGATTTAAATTTGAACTTGGCAACTGAAGCATTATAGGATTATAAGGCGAATATCGTTTTTCTTTTTCAGAAAAAACGGACATGGTTGCTCCGACAATAGGATTCTCCAATGTGTCTTTTAATTTCCAGAACAGTCAAATTGTTCTTTATGATCTTGGTGGGGGAGCCAACATAAGAAACATTTGGAAAAATTACTTTGCTGAAATCTATGGAGTAATTTACGTAATCGACGCCAGTGACCTGCCCAGATTTCAAGAAAGCAAAATGGAATTAATAAAGCTTGTCTCAAATGAGTTTGTTAAAGAGAAACCTTTGTTGATGTGAGTTGAGAACTAGTTAACTGTTAATAATGTAACTGAATATATTAACTCAAATTTTTTTTACAAACTTCATAAGTTCTCTACTTTGATTTCAACTGTTCTGCCTCACATTATTTCCTAGCATTTTTTTTTCTTCTTAAAAACAGATTGGCAAACAAACAAGATTTAAAGGAAGCCTTAGATGAGACTGACATATACAATGAATTAGATCTTGAGAATCTAGCCAATACATACAAAATCCCATGCATGTTGGTAAGTTATTATCCCAATATAGTCACAGTTACGATGCTAAGTCATTGTTAAAACATGTTACTTCCATTTATGCACAAAAAATTTCTGTTAATAAAAAAGCCTCTAATCTTTATCATTGGCGATCACTTACAGAAGTGTTGCTCAGCTTTTGTGAGGAGTAACAGCCAGATGGACATCTCGATAAGACAGGGTTTTGAATGGCTGATCCGAGCCATCGAGATGCAGTGGTCCATGTTGCACCAGAGGGTCACCAAGGACGTTGAGGAGAAAATGAAACAGGAAGAACAAGAGAAGAAAGAAAGGATGGAAAGAGTACGGAAGAGCAGGGAGCTGAGGTTGTACAATGATACGAGTTACTGTGGCTTTCCACCTTGCGAATATGGTTTTAACTTGTTCGTTAAACTCGTTTATGTTTGATATTGTATTTTATGATAAATCATATTTATGGTAAATGTATTTTATGGAAAGCTCAATGAATTACACAAGTAAGCTATTTCAAGGAAAATATTGCTACAAAAAAAAATACATTACAAGGATCTCAAATGAACATCATTAAAGTGATAGCAATACCATAACGATTATTATTTTACAAATATCTTGACCACGAGCAGAGGTGAAAAGGATGACGACGAAGATGAAGGGGACAGCAGGGACAAACGAGCCTTTGACAAAAAATATGATCCTTTTGTTCGAGTCGGAAGATAGCATGAGAAGTCTGTGATACAAAGACGAGGATGATGGCAATGATTTGAAAATGGTCATTTTGGTTATTTTTATTTTGTATGGTTGCATGTCAAAACGTTCTGATCTTTTTTTTTTGTTGGCTGAATTGTGACATTTTCTCTCGTTTCATCACTTAAATATTCGTTAATATTGTTTAACCAATAATTTATTCTTAACATCGATTATTATCGATAGATGATATTTAACGGTTTGATCAAAATACATGTTTCAAAATAAGTTTCTTGTTATAGAGATACTTTGTAATTTAGTACAGGTATTGACAACGACTTATTCGTAATAGTTGTTATTATTATTATTATCAGCAGCAGCAGCATCATCATCATCACCATCGCCGTTCTAGCTCTATATCCACCTACTGAATAAAGCATGGGAAATGGGTGTCACTTTTGGAGTGATTTCGACAATATTTGTTTACAAACCCGGAGGTCACTGAAAGGGCGAATGTCGTGTGCCAGGTCTGTGGCCTTTTCAGGTCATCATTTTACTAACGATCATTGAAACTGGTCACTAAATATTCGATAAAACTTCTTTAAAATAAAATATTTAGAGTGTAGGCAAGTACTTGCATTAGATGGCAATCTTGTTGACCGATGATAATTAATACATGGCACATTACGACAGTGGAATTTTTTATTGTATCAAAATTTAGTAACAAAATATTTAAAGCAAATAAATAAATTATTGAATTGTGAATTAAACAAATAGAATCGAAAACAATTTTGCTCTCTGAGATATTTCGACAGTGCATACCACAATTTGTCGTGCCTAAAAAAAAAACAACAAAAGTTAGCTTTCTGAAATATGAGAAGCAGCGCGCCATAGACAATCCTGATGCCGTCCTGTAGTTTTTCTTTGTTTTCCCACTCAAGCTATTTGTAGTACGTACATTTCGATAAACAGATCTGAGATAAATTGATCAGCCTAAAAACCCTAAGCAGCGAATTAAAAAGCCCATAAACAATCTAAAAAAAAACACCAAGAGGTAAATAACCTCACAAAACCAGTCAAATTTTAACCACCCTTCATCCACTCACCCATCCGTGAGTTTCTGTACGATCACACTCGACGTGTATCTGCCTCTTGGCACCCGAGGACCTCCGTTTGATTGATTTAGTCTCCTCAGTAACTTGATGCAAAATCCAGATCTTGTGTTCTCCTGTTACATCGGTCTCGAAGTGGGAGATAAATTCTCATCGAGTTGAGAAATCTCTCCGATCCCGCACTCATCCTCATCTTGATTCAATAACAACTTATACTGCATTCCGGGGATCCTCGTTTTAGGAGTTTCAATCCCAGGAGTTACGAGGTAAACATTTTACAACGACACGTTTTTTTTTGTTTTTATTATTTTTGGTTTTCAAATTGTCAGCTGTGAAATTATAATAATCTATAATAATATGTTTACCGTGCGTGCCAAATACTTCAAAATTACAAGTTTGTCGAGGCTTGTTTTGAATGGGTAATTACCTTTTTCAACCTTTTCGTGAGTTCATTATGAGATAAATAATATGTCCATTACCAAGCTGCATAAGTTCAGTCTAACGCTGCGGTATGAATGCGTATTCATCAATGTATTTTTAACTATAAGAAACAGTTGACAGTTGACACTTGAAAGCGATTATAAGTGCTTTGCATTTCCTTATCTGCAAGACTGATGTGTACGCGGTCTGCTCATTTCAAGTTGAAAATCAATGGGCCACAAACCTTGAGCAAATGAAACAAAAGAAACAATTTGATTCTGACTATCAGCTCAAACATGCATTCCTGTTTATTAATCAAAACATTATGAATCTCGAATTATTTATTCCTAGAAAAGAAACCAACACATGCAGACATCTGGGAATTATCGGGAAGTTCTTCAGCGATCAGAAGTGACAAACAACTCAACGATTGCCTCCAATTCGAGCGACAACTTCAGCGACGATAACGACGATGCCGCCGCTGCTTCTGATAATTCAGGCGAGGAAATAGTTATGAATTTCTATGCTTTATTTAACAATTTCAAAATGGAGCATTTCATAACGCGCAAACTCCGACGACAAGGTTATTTTGAGAAATAGTAAAAATGATGGAAAAATCACCAACGGCCGGAGATAAGTTTATCTAAGTCAACTTTTATTGAATCTGAAACACCAATTATTTTGCCAAGGATAAAAAAAATGGGTCTTGTTAAAATCAGTAAGCATACGGTACTCATTGTCCATTCATTGTATGCGGTCCTTGGATAATGAAGTTGAAAAACTAAATTCAAAAAATTAACGGAACACCGTTATTTGCTGCACTAGAAAACGCATTTGTCAATTAGACTTTGCTTGACAATTATGCTTTGTTGATTTAAAAATCATCTTTAATCTTTAAACCTAATTTTCTTCAGACGACGGTAGGCAGAAAAAAGAGAGGACTTCCTTCACGAAAGTCCAACTTGAAGAATTAGAAAAAGACTTTCTGCTAAACAGCTACTTGACGAGACTCCGCAGATACGAAATCGCCATTTCTCTGGATTTGACAGAAAAGCAGGTCGTCTGTTCGAGTCTGTCGTTATCGGCTTTCCGATTTAAAAATATAATATAATGTTTATAAATATAATTCAGTATCGTCGACGTCATTTAATGAGTCTTGAAAAGCTCTTGGAAAGCCGCGCTCCCAATTTCGCTCAAGTCCAAACAGGAAACCCGAATGAGTCCGCAATTTTATGCGTTTCAAGATTGAATTTTTACGTAATTTCTAAAAATCCTTCTAGATGATATCTTATCACGTTGTACGCAACGAAACTTGTAGACATAAAAAAGACGACGATGAATGTAAGCCGTAACTAAAAGATATAAAATAATATATAATGATAATAATATAATACTAATATAATGATAATAATAATAATAATAATAATAATAATAATAATAATAATAATAATAATAATAATAATAATAATAATAATAATAATAATAATAATATAATGATNTATAATAATAATATGTAAGAATAATAATGAATCAGCCAAGGTTAAAAAATAAATTCGAGATACACACTTCACATCTAAAACATTGAATAATGTATAAATGCTATTTAAACTTGAAAACTGCATTTTATAATACCAACGACGAGTGGCATTATTAAAATTTTACTAAAAAATCATAAATCCTTCTTGAGGAATTGTAAATTGTTTATATTCTGCAGGTCAAGGTATGGTTTCAGAACCGCCGCATGAAAATCAAAAGAGGTAAGGTCATTTGAATCAGAGGCAAGAAATATCCGAACGGAACCAAATGAAATTGGAGCCTTTCGAATCCTCACAAATTATTGCCAAATAGAAATCTATTTTAAAATTTGACAATGTAAATAAAGCAACATCGAATTGCGATTTTATTTTTTCAAATCCCACGTATGTGAAAGAAATGCAAAATATTTTCTAAATAAATGAATGGAATGAAAAGTCTGATTGTCCAAATTTATATTTTGGGCCCCACTTAAGCATTTAAGATTGTAACTCACAGCACACAAAGAAATTACGAGCATCACTATCAATTTTATCTTTAATTAAAAATCAAACGCGATTATTAATTTGTTTAAATACCGAAGCTGCAGAACAGGACAGGTTAGCTCAATGGGTTGCGTTCCAATGCTTGTAATGGCACAAGCAAATTTTGCTAGAAAATATAGCACGAACCACTTAATACATACATGTATAAGCTAAATAAGTTATATTAAATATAAGCTGAAATGTTGCGGTTTAGATAGTATGCTTAATATGCAATGCTTGCTTATACATCAGGTAATATCAGTATTTTGCATGGGTAAGAAATAAGAGATATTGTATCCATGATCATAGTTATGCATCAGATAATATCAGACCTTAGCGTGGGTAGGCAATAAGATAGCTTTCTCCATGTTTCTATTTCGGAAAGTTTAAACATTTCAATACAAGTACGTGTCTGAAAGTAACTTTTAAATTCAATCGGTAGTTCCGCTCGATTCCAATCCAAAGGTTCCAGGAGGACCACCAACAACCGACGCTTTGTTAATACAATATCATTCAAATAAGCTCGATTAAACTCTTCAACACACCAATAACTGGAGCAGAAATTCTTTGACACCAGACAAAGAGTGCGTTTGCAACGTGTTATGGCATCAGAAATATTATCACAAATCAATCCTCCGACGGGGAAGTTCCTCGAATGATAGAAAACATTGAAACCGAGTTCATTTTCAAGTTTTTCCAGAAATCGTAGGGCTACAGGAACGTCATGACAGGAGCATGATAAAAATATATCATGAGTCATATTTTCGTTCAAGCATTCATCGCTGTCGAAGATGTATCTGAGGCCATACTTTGTATAAATGTCGTACCTATACTTACGCCAAGCTAATAACGCTAAAACCAAAACGAAAATGAAGATGACCAACGTTGAAAAAATAATTTGTGTCAACATTTGGTAGTTGAACGGTGGTTGGTAGCAAAAATCAACTGTTAAGATGTCTTTGTTCGAATTCCAATTTGGAGAAGAACACAAGACTTTCATCGTTAGTTTACCCTCGATGCTTTTAAACCAATCTTTCATCCACGCATTTTCGCAACTGCAGGACCATGGATTGTTATGAAGAGTCCACCGATTTGTTGTGAAGTTGATGGATTGAATCTCTTTTGGCAAAGTTGATAAACTGTTGTTGTGAAGAAATATATTTTTAATCTTTCTCATGAGATACCAAGTTCCAGGAGTGATTAAAGAAATTGCACCGTGGCTCAAGTCTAGAGATGATGTGTGTTTTAAAACAGTTGAGTTTTCCCCAAGTAGGGAGATCGAATTGTGGGAAAATAAGAGTTCATATTTGTAATGGATGGTATAAAGATAAGTCATCGGTTTCCTTGACGGAAATTTGTGAGGGATGATCGGCAAGTTTCTATTTGAACAGTCTACTACCAAAGCGTAGTCGCAAGGTCGCTGAAAGCAGATGCAATCATCTGGACAGTCGTCCCTGACGTAACAAATAATTTTTGTGATGTTTAAATCGTGTATAGGCCTACCTCCATTACAGCCTCCAATATCCATTTGAGCAGTAATAAAGTTCTCAAAAAGGGCTATTAAAACCACATAATCAATGCAATCACAAATCATGTCATTTCCATGAAATTTAATATTTGAAAACAGTCGGTTCATCCATGGAAAATGAAATGTTTTGACTTTTGTCCACTTGCTTAAAAGATCAGATATATGTTGAATGTTGTTAAACCTAAGATCAATTTCAAAATTTACGACAGTTCCTCTCAAGACAGTGACATTTGCATAATTCGTGAGTGATGAAATCATGTTTCCATAGAAAGTAATTTTTTTGTAACTCCCAGACAAAAGAAATGGCCATGAGTCTAGAGAATTCAATAAATTTAAACTCAGATCCACTATTTGTAAATTCCAAAAGAGTGTTACATTAGTAAATACATTTGAGCCTATCTCACCGATCATGTTGTTAGATAAATTAAGGACTTTTAATGATTCAAGTCCCTCGAAAACACCATCTTGAAGAAGTTGGATTTTGTTGAAGTCGGCTCTCAGCGAAACCAAGTTCTTCATGTCCTTGAAGCAGTTTGTTGGCAATTCTTCCAAACGGTTTCTAGTCACATCTAAACTTTCCAGACTTGTTATATTACATATGAATGTCCATATTTTCGGAAAACATGTCGAGTTGGTTACGGTCAGATGTTTAAGACCGGTAGTTCCGAAGCTCGTGAAATCATTCGAGTTGTCGTAAAAAACTCCAGTACAGTAAAATGTTTCACGATCGTCGCATACACAATTTTTGGGACAATCATTAATCAATGCATCGTTCTTTAAGCAAAATAATATCAGTACGTTAAACAGAAAAAAGATGTTCATGTTGTTTAATAAACACAGTTACAAAATGCATAGTGTAGCTCCGAAATTTAGCTTTTGTAGAAATCTGTACCTATTGTTACCTGCTTGAATGCTTTTGGTTTTTACCATGACAATTTCTTCCTCTATTTTTCATTCAATGATCAGGCGTCAGATATCATTGTAATAATTATTATATCATTGTAATAATCATTATTATTATGATAGCTATATTATTATATTATTAATATATCTGAACGCATGCAATATCTTACTAGGACAATTTGAAACCGAATAATATTTCGCAGTTATTGCAGTTGTTGTTTAAACAATAAACAGATTTGTGAGATTTCTTTAGCCTAATAAATGTAGAAATTTGAACCCCATGAACGTACTGATATGTAATAAACTCAGTGCTCAGTAAATATTCAGTTCACAAATTGATTGTATTACCAGACAATACTTTGCTTATGTCATAATCCTAATTTCTAATCTTACCTATTCTTCAGCTTCTCCAGTCTAATGTTGCCTGGTTGGTCCCTTACTCAGTAAATGTATTCACTCGAATGACCCTCTGATTGATTTGTTTTTTAGTCTCTTCAACAAATTTCTTGCATTGTTCTCTGATTTAGTCAATTCGTGACACAGTCATTTGATTTTACTTTTTGTCTTTCTTTAATTTGGAAAGTGATTCCACAACATAGTTCTTGAATACTCTCTGAAATATGTACATCCATCGTATGGTTATTTCCGAGTCTTAAAAACATTTGAAATCACTTTGTTCACACTGCACCTCTAGGATTTTCCGACAAATTGTAAAACAATATTCGCATCAATATTTAGATTCTCGAAAAACAACCCACAGGTAATAAACATTTCAATTACAATACAAACAGTGATGTTGATCTAATAAGTGAATTTGATAAAAACGTGTTTGCATCCCCCTTCTTAAAAAAGAATTTAGAACAAATTATTGTAAAAACATTTTTGGCTGTAAATGGAAGTGTGAGCTTTTTTTTGATGTAACAGTTAAGGGAATGAACTAGAATAAAAATTATCCAATGACCAAGTAAGTAGCTGGGTCAGGGAAACATAATCTGGCAACAAGCTCCAGTGGATCTGATCTGAAAGAGTTGAGGTTCTCAAAGACAAGATGTCATGGCCTGCATGACTGAAGTGCAGAGATCAAGAAGCTGGAGCTCCTCGTCAGCCCCATCAAGAAGGCACTTGTCAACAACCTGCCAATGTCAATTTAATAAAACATTTCAGACCTAATTATTTGAGAGTTGGATCGCTTAATGAATCATTTTGAATCAGATTAAATATTTAAATGCAACTGTTGCTGTTCAATAATGCTTAGTAAAAACAGAAAAATAATTCCAGCCAAAGAAATCATGACTACATAATAGCAGATGTGCACTTTTAAACACTTACGCTGATCTTCTCGCAGATCAGAGACTTTTGAATGTCGCTGAAGTCATCAGTTGCGACAAAAATGTCATGGAGCTGGAACAAACACTGGAGGACAGAGTGCCCATCAAGAATAAATTCCTGGAACATTGAACAATTTTAGTTGATCGAACACATGATGAGCTTACAATGCATGACAAAGATCAATAATGGTGTCAATGATGATTTATTTTTATCAAATAATGATGATGATCTTAAAATTCATCAAGATATCCTAATTATCCTAGGATATATATATATATCCTACATATGGAAATATCCTAAATTTAGATTTAAGATTAAATTAGATTTATATTAAATTTAGATCCTAAATTCTACACACCTGACAAATTGATGCTAAAATGTCAGTTCAAATGATTGTGGAAACAACTAAAAGCACTGAAAATATTATGACATTGATCGTGCTTGTAGCTAAAACTCACAAACAAAATAATAATAATAATAATAATAAGCTGGAATCCAATGCAAACAGAAATGAGACAGTCATGTTACCTTGACTTTAGCCTCAATTGCAGCCATCGAACCAGTCCTGCATGCAGAGAGCAGCTCGTTAATGTCCTTCTCCTGGATTATCTGATCGTAGTTTAAAAGTGAACCAAATTAAAAACGTAATGACGATTCACACATTAATTATAACAATTAATGTATAATTATTATTTATCCAAAAAATTAGGTTGGAGCTCAGTTTATTTAAAATATATTAATGACCAATGCAGACACAAGAAACTCTAAATCACACATTTTCACACTGCATGACGTAATTACTCGTTAAGACAAAAATCTTAACATTCTTTTGACACTGAATGTGCTGCAATTATTGGCAACAATTAACCGGTCGCCACAATCATCTTTTTAAAATCAGTAACAACTAAAAAAAAGACCGAGTTGTCTTTGGTGCCAGGAACATTGCACTTTGTAAACAAACTGTTGTTATTAATATTAACTGTCGCCATGACAACAACCGAAGCCGAGGCAACGAGAGACGACTCACCCCAGATATCTCGATGACATCTGAACATGTGACTTCATCTTCCTCCTTGATCCTGGCCACAGTCTGAAGGGCAGTGACGGCTTTCCTCATGTCGCCGTCCGAGACCTCGATGAGCATCCTGAGAGCCTTGAGAAAGTTGAACATACTTCAACCTTTCACTCGATCAACATCCAAAAATAAATTCTCAATCGACAGCTCGATGAAATTAGCAGAGCGACCGAGCAATCGTCAATGCCTTTGAATATGTCTTTAACATCGATCGTTTAGTGATAAGTAGTTCAAACCGCAGACACAAATAACCAATCAGGTTTAAAAAAACAGGAGCCAATAACATTCAAATCCTTGGAATACCTCCTTCTCAATGGCCAGTTGCTCAGCCTTGCAGATGTCACTCAGCTTTTCCTCGAGTACAGCTTGTGGGAGAGGCTTAAATCTGAACTTGGCACATCTCGAGGTGATTGGTTCGATGATTCGACTGATGTAATTGCAGATGAGACAGAATCTCGTCGTCTTCGACTCCTTCTCCATGACCCTTCTCAGTGCTGCCTGAATAAAGAATACGATAAGAAACATCATTATGTAGGATATGTGGCAAATATAATGATCTGTAAATGATCAAATAAACAATCTTCTGTAAAGATTTCATGTGCTTAGAAAGGATAACAGCTTCCCAAAATCGTGCAAGCATTTTAAAACTCAAAGTCCATCGACGGATTTATGCCATTCGAAAGATCTCAAACATTCATTCATTCAATGCAGCAAAAAAGTGCATTGCAACAGAACAAGGACATTCACAAGCACAAGATAATTAAAATGAATATCCAACATAAATATAAATACGAATATCCAATATCCAACTTGAATATGAATATCTAATGAATAAATCTAAACAATCCTTACCAACATGATCGACTTAAAATCTAGAATAAATTAAGTAAAGTAATTATTGACCCACTACCCATGTGCAGACATCCCAATATGTACACATCCTACCACATCAAATGACTATTTACCTGGGCAGCATTTGTCATGGAGTCAGCTTCGTCAAGGATGACTAACTTTAGAGTCGGACATGGCTTTCCACTGGAAGATCAGTGATGGCAGTTATTTTAGGAGTTGTTGTTATTAAAAATAATTAATTAATTAATCTTAACATTATCATCATCAAAATGCAATTGATAGAATTAAAGGTATGCCGAACTCAATAGGAAATCCGCCCCTTGTTTTTTTGAATGCTCATGTCTCCAAGGGAAAACTAGTTGTGAATTTGTTTGATAAATCAGGCTTTCAATTATATTATCCAACTTATTTTAGCAAGCCAAAAACACTCAGAACACCACTTTGCTAGAAATAGTGGCAAGTGCAATATTGTTATAGGGCAAAACATTACAAGTATCATACAATATAAGCAAAAATGTCAGACAATAATTAAGTGAATGCTGATGATCAACAGCAGAATATTTAAAATCTTTCTGTAGAAAAACCAACTCAGGAGTGACACCGGAAACTGCAATTTGCGAGAAAGTTTTGACTTTTTCTCTGATAACCGAGATGCCTCTCTCATCAGAAGCATTCAATTCCAGCACCCTGTCTCTGAAGAGGCTCCTGCAATTAATTATTCAAAAGTAAGTAAAAAATTCATTTATTAATTCGATATTATTTTTTTATATTTTAGTATTCATGGCAACTCTGCAGGTTTTAAATAAAGTGCTTCAGGTTTATATGTAATTATACCATGATGGATCTCTTAATTTAGGCAGTAAAATAAATTATCTGATGCATTAGATTAGTAGATACATTTTGTTACTTCCAAGAACAATTTAGCATGAACATGCATCTCACCCAAAGAGGTCTCGAGCCATAGCCAAGATGGTGGAAGTCTTTCCTGTCCCAGGAGGGCCATAGAAGAGAAGATTTGGAAACTATTTTCAAGAAAAGTTTCAGCTTTAATTAAAATAAACATCTGCGATTAAACGAATGATGATCAATTCAGGAGTATATCAATTGCGATCTTACGTCTTGGTTGACAAATGATTTCTTAAGCACAGCTACAACTTCATCTTGATGAGCTATGTCATCTATTCCTTTAGGGCGACTGCAAAATATCAGTTACTCTCCTTTTATTCAATAAATAACAATTAATAAGATTTTCAATGAGAAACATTCGTTACAGATTATACATCTGTTATGCCATAGCATAGTCACTCTTATCGCAGAGATCTTTTTTAGAAATATATACAACATGATAATTACTATTTTTCAACCCAAGGTTTTGGGTATCCAGAGGATGGCTTCATTCGTGGAAATCGGGCAGTTTTCTCAACGAACCACAACAAAAATACCGCGCGTCAATGATTACCGATAACATCTCGCTAAAAATAAGGTTCACGTATAATTTTTAAAACAAAATTCAATTCTTCGGTTTACCTAAATTTTAAAATGCTACAAATAATTATTTTTCAATCTTTAAGTTAATGAGAGTTTCGCTCTTGTCTGAACTTCTACACAAAATGGAGTAGAACTTTAAATAGCTTTTTGTCATACAAATAAACGTGCCACACTGAGCTCAAGATGTATTTTCGAAAAGATAACCAAGTCTAGTCTAAGAGCGTGTATCTAGGGATGTTTATAAGGTCTTGACGTTTTCCCTATTCTCACCAACCTGTAATTCACGAAAAAGGCTTGGAAAATATCCTGTAAATTTAGTAATGTCTCATACTCCAATTGCTGTTAATTGTTTATCATCTTTAGAAGGCAATAACGACAAAGACATTTAAAATTTTGTCCAGTAACTCATTCCTTGCTATCACAATTGCAACTTTTGCAGACATATTTGGCACATTCACGGCAATCAGGGCCATCGAGAAGGGGTGGACAAGCACCCAGGGGCGCGTCATCAAAGTAGTTCATTTACAGGCATTTACAAAACGGCCACCGATTGCAAGGACACGTTTTCGGCACATCTCTCTCATCACAAGGGATCGCACACTCTGCGTTGCTACCTCTGTCCTTATTGCACTACCTCCTCCAATAGTATGGATACCATAGAAGATCACGTCGGAGAAAAACATCCTTCNCACTACCTCCTCCAATAGTATGGATACCATAGAAGATCACGTCGGAGAAAAACATCCTTCCGAGGTTTTCCGTTTCGAGGTTCTGCAGGAAAAAATCGACTACCTCCAAAACATGCTGACGTGTCCATCTGCAACGGAGGCTACATTTGGCAAAAGCCTTTCATAAGCCATCTCGAATCAGTTCATCAAATCAAGGATGTCGTCGACTATTTGTTAAAAAATTACAAGTCTCTACAGGACAAAGCCAAGGTTCCGAGATCCTTGTCCCTTCGAGTGCGTCAAGACAGCCCACTTCAGAAGACATCTTGAGGTCCATAGAAGGAACGAGAGCCTCACCGAGGGCTACAGATTGAACAGTGGTTCATGCACAATCGTCTGAATTGCATCCGGTTTCATCTCAGAATGTATCACAGAGACGAACCTTACAAGATGACCAGGGTTGTCATTAAATTAAAATTTTACAATCACTGCCCATTTTTGCTTTTCCAGTACTAAATTGACAACACAGAGAAGAACCTTGAGCCTCATTGCACATCAGCATGTTATCAGACAATAATATTAATAATAACTAAACTAAAATATGGTTGGATGAAGCCAAAACGAGATAAAGGAAGCAAAATATTTAAAAATTACATCTCCTAGATTGTTTACATTTCTAAGAAAAATGCAAGGTTTGAAGCTTCAAAAACAACCTAGAGATACATATCCAATAAAGTTTACAAAATTGGATCAAGCTCAACTCATTTAGCAAAATGAAAAACATTAATAACTTAAAAACGAATGTAAAAAAGGTGGATTTGCCAAACAGCCCGACCGAAGATCAAAGTTTCATTCCATCAACAAAAAAACCTGCAAAACTTGAAAAGTCACAAACATCAAATGTAACATGAAAATGAGTTGGCAGAACTTTTGACCGCCACTCTCCGGAGTTCACTTGATTTCCCTAAGGAAACACTCCTCTGCCAACTTTCGCACCTCCTCGAAGGTGAAATCCTTCTTGAGGATGCCATTTTCATAAACAGTCTTCAGCAGGTCCTAAAGAAGATAACAATAATATCACAATTTCAATTATTAGTAAGGCGTTTAGCACTTTTCAAGCATATCGTTGTCGTCTTAAACCATGACCTAACCGAGGCTGCAATAGTCGTGGGACCAAATGCTGAGGCCAAATTACAAGCACAAGTACTCAAAGCCAGGTACAGGAAATTAGTACTCATGTACAAGTACTGGCACTGAGTACCTCATGTCTATCCTTTGGAAATCACACTTTAGTTGAAAAGAGAAAATGAAATGCACAGGAAATAATTTCTTTTTAAATTGTACGAATATTCATCCGTAAATCTACAGTCCATTTTCAATTATACTAAATTTAGAAATTACAGAAATATTGGGTCTCTTTATTTTTTACATGGCAGGGATGATTAAATTGCAGATGAATAAATCAGTAAAATCTAACAAATTAAAATAAAAAACAAAAATCAAATGAAACTCACATCTTTATCGTCCTTATCATCATCGTTATCAGTTTCCTTCTGACTTTCCTCAATTGTCTGGAAAACACCGTTCTTGTACCTTAACTTCAACTTGCCTTTCTTGGACTTCTTACCCTTGTCATCAACTGGGTCCTTGAAGATGCTCACCTGGTTTGAAATTACAAGTTAACCAATCATTTCAAACTTTAGAAAATAGTTTTTATGACATACCAGCAGTCGATTGAGATAGTGAATGAGGATTGATTTATTATAATATGATGACATTTTAATATATTAACAAACTGAATCGATGCAATTCAAACAGCATCATTTATTAAAACAAACAATATTGAAATCCCACCAACCCTCCTATCTCCGATCACGGCAAAACTGCATTTGAAGGCGCACTTCTGAGTGTCTCTGTCGATCCTCTGGAGCAGAGCACCTCCGCTGCCAAAAGTCAGATTCTCGGAACTCCAACCTGCCTTTGTGATGCTGTTGAGTATCGGGTCGAGAGTGTCATAGCTTATCCCGTCTCCCTGTATCAATCTCAGGTAATCAGGCAATTGCTTGTAGCCCTTTGAATTCTTCTTGGTGCCAAACTTTTTCCCAAGGATTTCGAGCACCTGTATTTTATATTTTTCTTTTATTTAAATAAATGTCTTAAAAAATTGAAGGATCAACAACCACCAACACAAAGTTGTATCAGTTGATGAAAATAAATACCAAACAATGACGAAAACAATACAGAGACAACCTTGGGGAGTGGCACATAATCGAGTAATCAATTAATGGTGAGATGCAAGAGTCGGCGATGTTGTGGATCTTAACGTGAAACAAAGCATTAACCAATGAGGCTCAGCACACAAAAAATGAGACGGAAAATAGAATTTCAAGAACATGACAATCAATCCATAATTTTAGTATAAACAAATATTTTTTGGTGAGTGAACGGTAAGAAAAGGACATGAAGTAAACAATGAGTCTATATAAACAAAGCAGTCTTTCTATCTTTAAACAGAAGCAATAACACATAAACAAATAACTAAAACAAGAAAATAAGAACGACAAGATAGGTACAAGAGAAAATATAATATAAGAGAAAAATAAATGTAACTACAAGTATTATAGAATTCCACATTCACATTCACTTAATATTTAAATTTATTAACAGCAATTACTCAAATTATTTATTCACATTAATTACAATACATTTATTAAGTAATTTACTCAAATTATTTGTTCACACTAATTACAACACATTAACTAAGCATTATTTAGTTAATACTTCTTAACTACTCATTATTTATGGCAACAAAGGCAAATGTGTCAAGTTCAAAACCCAGCCTGCACTGCCACAGGCCCCCTTGGAAAGGATCACTCCGTAAAGGGTTAACAAAACGAGCCACTGATGCAGTGCATACGGTGCCATCTAAATGAAGTACATTAACTAATCATTATTTATTCACCTTCACCACAGTGGTGGCAGGATCCCCTGAGTCCGGCCTGATGACGACGAAGTTCTTCCCTCTTTTCATCACCTCTTCCTTCAACTTCTCTCCCCAGATCTTCTCGCAGACCTCATAGACGTTGTAACTGTCGCTGACGACGGAAACCGGACTGTTCTGAAACTGGACGAGCATGTTGCGGAATGCTTTCTCCTCGCCTTCTCTTCCCCAGGACGTGATTGTGCTATTCAGATTAGCTAATTAATTAGCAACGAGCAACAAATTTGCCTGAATAATAAACTAGTCGATTAACTAACAATGTCAGTAACGGTGATAGCATTATATTATTATTATTATATTAAACAAAAAGAAACGTAATTTATTTATTGATTTCTATGTTATTTATAAAAAATCTCGAGTTGAAAAAAAAAAAATTATTTTAGACATCGCAAAGCTAAGGCAAGGATCGATAATGAGAAAACATGCGTGGCATCTTTTTAATAGGTGATCAAAAACATCACAGTACATGTGTTGCACCAAACTTAACTCAACAACAGCCAGTAATGACTAACAGCAACCATTATGTTTTAGATGAACAGAGTTACTGTCCCCATCATTGCCCTTGTCATCATCATTATCATCATCATCTATAATATTACCAATCATGTGGTTGCTGAAACATTAAGTTACAAACAACCTAATATCCCTATGTTTTTGGATATTTTTCCCTTTCAAAGTTGTTACGTTTCCTGCCAATTATTCCACTCTCAATGGATCTCCATTCATTCATCGTCTATCCATCCGTCAATCCAATTTCGTGTAAACACGCAAAGGAGTTGTAAAAATGCGAGAGCTCAAACCTGTGCTCGGCAGCAGGAATGGAGTATCCGGCCATGTTGCAGTGGTAATAAGTCCGCCCCCCGACCAATGCAGCTATGGTGTCCGTGCCCTTAAAGTTCACGAGATGTGAAAGACCTCCAATCATGGCGGACTGAATAAAAAAAGAAAAGGAAATATAGAATGTAGTTGAGAGTAAAAAAAAATAAGATAAGGCGATAAATTTTTATAGTTGAACAATAATTTCGAGGATGCGTGCAGAATAGTCTGCAGTCAATAACATCGATTCGAACTCTTTTTTTGAATGTTTCCGTGATATTTATAGATCCATTTCACTTTGCAAGTAGATATTATTATTATTTTATTATAATCATTAATATTTATTTTACAAGTTCAATTCAAATTATAACAATTTATTATAACAAGTAACAATGTTACTAATATGCAATAACAATGACACATTAGTGGCTGGTTAATTAACGTTAACATTATCAATATCCTAAATACAGATGTAATGATTATCATTATCACTAACATAGTTAATATTACTAATAGATATAAAGGGTTCAATAATAATAATAATAATAATATTAATAATAATAATAGTAATAATAATAATAATAATAATAGTAATACTAGTAACAACAACAACAACAACAATAATAATATTATACATAAATTAACGTTACAAACAAGTCAAGCACCTCAACAGTCGAGCATCCTCTGAATCCAAAGTCGTGGAGCTGGAAAGGCAGCTTGTTGAGGTTGTCCGAAGTGTCCTTGAGGTACTTGTGGAGGACCTTCTTCTGGTAGAATGAATTCGTGGCCACAGTCACCGGGTACCAAACCTCGACAAGCAGTGTCTGGAGGAGCAGAAATCGACAACCAATGATGCTTCTACTTGCATCTGCCACTTCTACTGATAAATTCCACTCAAACTAATTTTAATAAATGTTTTTATAATGTAGATTGTATACATTACTTTAATAAATTATTTACAATATAGATTGATTATTTACAATTAGTAAATTATTTACAACATAGATTGATTATATACATAGTAATAAATTACCAAATACTTATTTTAGTTTAATACTCGACAGCAATAAATCCAATTTAGTTGTTGCCATAACATTCATCAGCTAAAACTAATTACGACCAATTATTTTAAGCCTCATTTTGATTGTCACTTTAAAATGTGTTATTACTGTGATAAATGTTATCACGTTAGTGCAATATGGTGCTCCTTTGAGCTTCAGAGACATCCAAAGCCTGTAATATGATAAAACAATAACTTAAGAGCAATCTCAACGTGCTTAGGTCTTAATGTCTAAGTATCGAGTGATAAATAGCACAAGTGCATCGCGTTAATGCAATGAAGCACTTGTTAAGAAGAACAGTTACTGCCTACAATTTGTGAAGCACTATTGTATGCACCACTTTAGAAGTTCTGAATCAATGACATAGTTCAGAAGACTCCATAGACCTGAAGGATGTGAACTTTATAACATAGCTTGAATGCTGCTTTGGCGTGGCACACAATAATTGTGTAAGCCGATTTGCAGAAGGACATTAATTTAAAGTGTAATTAAATCAGTACTACATAAGAAATTCCCAAATTGTCCAAATATAATTGAAATGTCTGATTACACATCTGAAATTTAATTATGTCAGGCATGTAAATATACACTGGTTTAATTGGCATGTATTGAGAAGAGTCACAAAATAAATAAATGCCTGGTTCTTTAAAATGTAAATTATTCAGCACGAACTTCGAGATAGTTTGTGAGCCAGTAGCACTTGGGATCTGTATTTTCCACAGTGAAGAGAACGTTGCGACATGGAACCAAAGTCCCCTCGGCCACTGCTTTGATCCTCAGAGGCAAATGCCCACCATGTTTCTGGGAAGGAAATATTAATTACATAACAATTTTTTTTTTAAATTCAAGAAATGGGCATTTTATATCGACACCCTAACCTCCAGGATGTACCTCCATCCTTCCTCGTTGAAGAAATCCTGACCAAAATGCTCCGTAAAAGTGGACTTTGCTGCTTGGATCTTCTCTTCTGTCACCACCTTTCCAACCAGCCACTTTTTCAAAATGTACTGAAGTCCAAAGAAGAGGACTTTTTCGAACTTCCCTCCTCTGCTTTCAAAGTAGGAGTAGACTTTTCTCGTGTCTGGAGGATACTGGAGGTGATGAGAAATCTGAAGAAAAAACCTTTAAGTGAGATTTTTGAAATTATCAGGTGCTTATACCAGAAGTGAACCAAAATGTGAATGTGATCTTTAGTAACACATGTTCACAATTTTCTCAATAAAAGATGGAAAATATTAAGCTATACCCTTATAAAGTTACAATAATCTAAAAACCGAACGAATGATCACACCTTGTAGGAGTCTGCACACAAAAGAATGTTGTCCATAATTCCCTGAATCAAAAGATTATTGTAAGTATTATTGAAATCTTTAAGCAATCTCTGTCATGCCAATCAGGACAAAATCAGGCAATATCTGAGGATGTTCTGGAAAGATCGGGATATAAAGGCGAAAGTTCGAAATTTCCTCAAGTCCCGGTTTCAGTTTTAGGCTTCTGATCATAGGTAGCCGACCCGACCTAGATACTGTCGAAAATTTTATGTGAACTGCGCACAAGAATTCTCAAAGGTTTTAACATAATTCCGATAATTTTGATCATTCTCGGAAATTCTTTCCTACGGAGACGCGGCGTTAAGTCCTTTGTAATCCACCCTCATATGCGCTTTTAACGATGCTTAATGAGAGGCAGAAAATAATCGTAGGCTGATTATGCAAACGATTCACCTTTGATTCCGTTAATTTCTCGGTCCCCTCCTACATCACTAAGGACTTCGGAATTGCCCGGCATTAAGAATATAGCATGACAATCAGATAAATAAACTTATTGCTTCGAGTGCGTTTAGATATTAATGAAATAATCTTTTGAATATGTAACTTAAATTTAAATTATAATTACAAACAAATAATTATTTAATTCGAATAAACATTTTAAATAACTTCGGCTAAACCTGCTTGCTTTTTCATAATCTACATGAAAGCAACGGATTTTATTTATTTATTCAAATAAACGAGAAGAGTGAGATTCAATTGGCAATAGTTAAGGATTGAGAGAGGTCAAGGTTATTGACATAGAAAACGGAACCAGGAGAAGATGCTAGAGATTACAATGTCGTCTGCTAGTGACTTCCGGACGCGGACTGTTCTGTTGGAGAACGATAAACGATAACGACAACGATTCAGAGTTTGATTAGAGTGGCGCATGTTCAAACAGAACTTAAACTTACAACTTAATGTAGAGGATAGCCTTCAGAGAACTGAAGAGGAAAGTTTTGAGAGCGGAGTGAAACCCTGCGGAATCAGTGTTGGAAATCGAAGGTGGGAGTCTATTCCTGATCTGCGGGAGAACAACGTCTAAAGACCTGCCACCCAGTGTTGCACGTCGGGCAGATGATTTGACGAGGGAGTCCCTGGTTGCTGATCTGAGCCCGCGCCTACCAGGAATATGTGCGGTGCGGGTGAAAAGCAGAGTAGAAGTACTTGGCTGCGCTCATAGTACATGAGACTGGTCTTATTTTGTAGGTGGGGCCTCTCGTACCGGAGTAGGAGGCTGGGTGGATGTTATTTATAAGGTTCGCTTTCATGCAGGCCATATACCTATGTAGTATCTAGGGATCCAAAATAATTCTTCTGTGCTCTAAGGTCTTTAGGCCAAGGATTTCAAGCCGTGTCATGTATGGAAATCGACGGAGAGAGGGAATAGAATTGATTGGATCATCTATCAAACATTTAAATATTTAAAATAGCTTATTCTCTACCTGTAAGCATACATTAAGCAATACGTTAAATAAACATTTCTCCCCAACCTGTCGAAAAATTCTCGCGTCCTCAGCAAATCAAAAATTAAAAGCAAGCATAAAACTACGTGGTACAGCGTGGTTCAGCACTGGAAGTCACTTGGTCAGTATTTTTGCGCGGAATTTCTATGGCAATGCTTCAATATAAAGTACAAATCTCAAAGTGTAGTTCATGTGTCGTAAAGATTGTGCGTCGTGATTATTTCTAAAGTTTCTAATTAACAGTTATTGTTTTCGATCTGTTATTCGATAATAATAAACCTGGAACAACAAACATTCTATTCACATTATATCAGAAGGGCCGCCATTTCAGCTTTTCCCTGGAGGATGGGGGTGGTTGGACAAACCATCGCTCCACAAGCCGAATATGTACACATTCAGAAAGCGGGGGTGAGGAGGGGCTTTCCTTGTGTGTAAGCATTACATGGGTGCAATTTACGTCAACAGTTTCCATTTTTCTATTTTCAAAATTTATTTATCCATAGCTGTTTAAAATAAGAAGGTATTAAACTACGTTGTTCCTCACGTCCCATTAAAG
The DNA here is from genome assembly GCA_011800805.1 of Hirudo medicinalis. Taxonomy (NCBI): domain Eukaryota; kingdom Metazoa; phylum Annelida; class Clitellata; order Hirudinida; family Hirudinidae; genus Hirudo; species Hirudo medicinalis. The sequence continues at coordinate 73,449 of MPNW01000272.1, read as the reverse complement.
TGATTTTTTTTTAAACATCTGTTCTCCTCGAAATCAATCACGAGATTTCGTCAGGCTTACTCGGCTTCATTCAAATCAATCAGAGCGCACATGCCGCCAAATTCAATAACATACTTTTTAAAACGCAATTGCAATTATATTTTTATTTTGTAAATAAAACAAAAAATATAAATGTGTAAAATAATATATTTTATATATTACATAATATTATAAATATTAATACATTTTTTGTAATATCTTATTATATTAATAATTATAATTACATGTATAATATAAGACAATTATATTAGTACAATTATTATTATCCATATGATAATTATTATTATACATTATTAAATTAATATCCTTTGCGTTCTCAGCTTACCTGCAGTTCGAAGTTGTTTGGAACGGACGTCTTAAAGGTAACTAATAACGTCTAAAATGCTATGGATTCATTAACTGAATTGAATTCATTGATACTTCAAAACTGTCAGAGCAAGTCAAGTAAGACTTAGTAAAAAGTAAAGTAAATTCTTTGCATCTCTTTGAATTAATGATCGACCGCGTTCATAACGTTCATTGTTTCATAACAATAGATTATTGTTTGATCAGGTAATAATCGATCTATGTCATTTCTGAGGATAAGCTATGTTGAACCATGCGGCGTGAATTCGATAAATTTCTCGTTTAGAGATTAAAAACATGTGTTATTTGGACTTTCTTAGCTTTTGGAGTTTACTTTGATATCTATGGAACTGTTTGTTAACATTTTTACTTACAAAATGGTGCCTCGTTTGAGTCGGATTTCAGTAAAATAATTTTGATCGATAACTAGGTTGGGTAGCGATGAAACTTCAAGTATTAAGTGGTTGGTTTGCAACATTCATAAATCTTCAGCCTCAACCTTGTCCTTTTGTCGATTGTGTCAAGCGTGACCTCAACTGGGATAAATGATATAAATAAGTTCACGAGTGATCGTAAATCCTACGTCTTGCGACGGATATTGGTCTCTGTGCTAGTGAATCTTCATGTGAATCAATAGTGAATATTTTTAAAGCGATTGCAAACTCCTGAAGGCATGATTACGAAGATGAAGTCGAAAGCTTACTGTATCAAGAGAATTTTCATAGTGTTTGTTTTCATGAGTTTATTCATGGTATTTCAAGTTTCTCATCCGGAACTTTTGATCATCCTTTCTGCCTCTATGGAAAATGACGTGTGTTCTGATCCTTCTGATCCCATCTTGGGCGTGCCAAACTCTCTGATGAAAATCGAGAACTGTTCTCGTTGCCAGAAAATAACTTGCAGAAGTCTTCTATTCGGCGGTCCGGTGCAGAACAAATCATTATCCAGAAAAGCCATAGACTTGATGTTAAAGTACTCCGATAATTTTAACGAGCCTCGGAGGAATGAAACTTTGGAGATGATTGGAAAAAGCTGCGAAGAGTTTAAACAATGGAGAGGATACGACTTATCTACAGTCACTCAAGAAGAAATGGATGAAGGTGAACCATTCTCCATCGCCTTCAACATCCTCGGTCACGAAGGTTTCGAACAAACCGAGAGACTGCTGAGGTCCATTTATCGACCCCAGAACTCTTACTGTTTTCACATTGACAAAAAATCTACAGAAATGGTCAGTGACATAAAGCTTCTTAGCAGTTGCTTTGACAACGTTTTTGTAGCCTCCAAATTGGAGTACATCATTTACGCCGGCTTTTCACGTCTTCAGGCTGATTTGAATTGCATGAAAGATCAAATGAAACGAAAGGAAAAGTGGAGATACCTCATCAACACTGCCTCTACTGGCTTTCCTCTGAAATCCAATAAGGAGCTGGTCCAGATATTGAAAATCTTGAACGGTTCAAACATCATCGTCACAATCCCAACAGAAGGCAACAGCTTTCTGACATCCAGATACAAATACATTCATGAGGTTCATAACGGAACGTTGCTAAATACCAATGTCTTGTATTCTCCACCTCCTTATAATCTTACCATCGTCAAAGGAAGCGCTTACGGCATATTCAGTCGCCCCTTCATAAACTTCATCCTCACAGACTCCAGGGCTCAGGGTTTTCTAAAGTGGTCCAAAAAAACGTATTCTCCCGATGAGATGTTTTGGAATACTCTCCACCATACTTATTCAAACCCCCACATTGATGCACCGGGTGGCTTAAAAGGTTCGTCTCTTCATGAATTTGTTTAGTAAAGAATTTTTCATAAAAAAAATTGATTGCTAAACGCTATAATTTTAATTTGTCTTTAAAAATATATTAATTAAACCTACAATTTGTGCTTAGTGCAGACATTATGCTATTGCATATGCTTAAAACTATATTAAAATATTAATATTTTAAAACTTTAATTTATCAAAAACCAAATGATGGTGTTATTCTCCAGAAAATGTTACTCAACTGGTTGGCTTTCAAGTCAATTGGGGAGGTGAAGATACCTGTCTAGGCTATTTCCTTAGAGGAGTTTGCATATTCGGCATCAGGGACCTGCCAATGCTAAGGGAAAGTCCTAGACTTTTCCTGAACAAATTTAACCAAAGTTTTCAGCCTCTTGCCATGGAGTGCATGGAAAATTACCTCAAGTACCGACGTATTTGTCCGCCGAAGTTAAATATATCGTTTTATGAAAGTTTGTAAATTTTTAAAAATTGCCTACATTACTAATATGCCCCAATATGTTTTCGAGATATTCTAGCATTTTCCTTTAGAATCATGTACCGTACTCGTTTCATATCACAGGAGAGAGCGTGATATTTTGTTGTTTTTTGTGAATGTGTATTGTTTGATTGAAATGAAGCGTTATGAGATGGATGAACAAACAAATCATTTGATCAATGTTTTCTTCGAAAGCTCAAATGCAATCCATCCGATCGTGAATTCCAGGAGCTCATGTTTAATTGTTGACTGTCTCTGGGGCTAATGTTTAGTTTTTCACCAGCTCACTGATACCGGTATAATAGAATAACATCGACGAGCTACAAAGATTTTATTTCATCGCCTTTTCATTATCAGTTTAATTAGAAAGCTGGTCATGATGTTAGAATTTTAAGTATTAATATTGTATATATTTTATTAATAAAACTAGTACACAGAATCCTTATCGTGATTGAATTAGAATATTTAAAGAAAGTATTTTAAGGAATGTATTGAAAAGTCCTAAAATATAAAATTAAGAGTCGGTCAGGGCTTGATACAAACGAAGCATCACCTTGCAGGCGGAGGCCGAACACTGGAACCAATGGCAGATTTAGAGGACTGCACGGCTACTATCATTTTAGTCTAAAGTCGCAAATTATTGAAATAAAATAAGATTAAAATAGATTTAATTTAATGGTTCACCACTGCTTGTAGGTATTACTTAGTGTTACTTCAGAGAATTACCATCCGCTTGTTGCGCAAAACGAAGTCAGATAACTTGTCTTCCGCCAGCAGACACTTATGCAATGGTAAAAGCCTAGTCTCTAACATAGCTGAAGTTATCAGGCACTCATATTTATTTTCAATTGCGAAGTTTCAAATTATAATATTTGGAAACTACGTTTCAAATACTTTTTAAAAATGTTCATATATCAATATGTGTCTGCTGACGGAAGACAAGTGTCAGATACATCTTTTTAGAGAATGCATAATCAGCAGCTTACCAATCTTTCTATCAGCTCACCTGCCATCTCATTTTATCACTAAAGCAACTCTCATGGGATTATTTCCCGACTCATACAAGCATAAACAGACACAATGAGCCGAACAAATGTAACTATTACATCAACATCATGGTTAGTTCAGTTCAATGTCCATCCCAATGAAAAGTGTGCACTTTTAGCTTGATAATGCAAATGATTACTATCTGGTTCTGTTGAGAAAAGCCAACGTCTTTGCAAACCATATTCATCAAAATCAAACAAGTTCAGTACCAAAACACGTTGTTGGCCGCATCATCTTTTTGCAATTTCGAGTTAAATTTCTCGTGTGAAATGGTTCTAAAATTAATATCTGTGCCAATAAACCCTTTCGTAAACTAACAGTTCTCAGTAACAAACTGCATCACAAACTTATGCTTCAATGGAGGTCTCAGCAGTCAAGGAAATTAGCAGCCATCAGCAACTCGAGGGCGATTTCGGCTGAAATGGGAAACTCTGGGATCTCGGTCGAGCTATTTGTATAGCGAACTTTGTAGGTGAAATACATGCAAACCTTCTGAAGTACATGAGATCTGAAAAGTGATTTGTCAAAGAATTTAAGTACTTGCTGCTTAATAACAAATATTTTGGTCTAGTTTTTAGAATAGTTTTGTTTTTGGTAGTTGCTTTATTTGTCATTTTGTTCATGCAACATATACACCATTTCTATTGTATTTATTATAATAACAGAATAATAAAAATTTAAAATAATGCTGAACAAATAATTTTTTGTCGATTCGATTTATAAACCCCATAGAATGGCTTTAAAAAATGGGAAACACTTACGGTATCTCCTTGAAGTTAATTTCATTGGTTTCATTCTCAGAAAACTGACCTGAAGTATTTAAACAAAAGTTAGGTCCACTACAAAGATAACCTTGAGTCATTGCACCAACCTGGGCCCGATAACATAGCCTTGATTGTGCCAGATGTAAGGGCATGATCTCTCTTCACAATAAATTCATGTCCGTCTGAAGAGATCAGCTTGACGTACATCGCGTCCGGTCCTTCGCAACCGCCATACTTGTAATCGTCATTTTCTGCCTGATTGTTGTCTGCCATTTTTCTTGTATTCTGGTGGATATAGTTCAGGTTTGACATTATGTGTAATATGTTGCAGATTTTACATTTACCATTGCCTACATACAGAATTTTAGGTATAAAAGCAATTTCTATATTTTAGTAAACTTGTCATTAAACTGCAATGAAGCTATTGGCTTGATACAATCAGCAAAATAAAGATTTGAGGAGATTTTTTTTGTTTTCATCCTTCTGTAATCATTATGTTGTGCACATTTTGATAGATAATGTTAATTTCCACTCATTATAAGATTTTGTTCTAATGAATTAAAAATCAAAGGGTTTTATAGAAGCATTAATCTCCAAATTTGAGACAAAGATGACTATGTAAAAATATGTTTGAACAACAATTAAAAGCCATGAATGGTAATAAAAGCTAATATTGACATTACTGTTGCAATATCAGATCAGCGAATTATCCCTACAGTAGAACTTTTAGATTTGATATTCCTAAAATTTTGATCTCAAAGAATTTAAGGATCAATTTCAGTTGACTTTACCCAACATTTATATGCGACGTTCAAAATTAATCAGTAAGCTTTAGTTTTCTGCTGATATTAGCAGCTTCACTTATGTTCTTAATTCTTAAGTAAGCCGTTGCTACCCACAAAACTTATTATTAATTGTCATTAAAATTATGTGATGAAATATTTATCGCTTATTTATATAATAATTGGAAAACAGATAATGCGCTCACATATGTCGGCTCTATAAAACAGAAATACTACAATAATAAACGCCAAATCCCTAACGTTAACCTTATCAACACTCAACCACCAGAGCCGTTGCAAGCCTAGTTCAACATGGATTCATGGGATTTTGAGAAAAATTTAATTTAAATAATCACATATAATTTTTAAAATATTTTTAAAATGTAATATTTTTAATATTTACAAAATTATTAAATCGCTATTTTATTAAAAATATTATAAAACCTCTAAACTAATCCGAATAAATAACAATAACTGGATAACAATACAGAGTTTGATTAGAGTGGCGTATGTTCAACAGAACTTCAAGATCACTAATGTAGAGGGAAGCTTTCTCTGAAGGAGAAGGTATTGAGGACGGAATGAAATCCTGCTGGATCAGTGTTGGTAATAGAGGGAGGAGTCTATTCCAGATCTCTGGGCCAGCAACATCTATAGGCACTACTGCCATCCAGTGTTGCACGTCGGGCAGATGATTTGACGAGGGAACCCTGGTTGCTGATCTGAGACCGTGCCTAGCACGAATTTGTGCAGTACGAGTGAAAGGCAGGTATAACGGTGCGGCCCAGGAGAAACTTGAAAACGAGTGAATAGATTTTGTAGTCAATTCTCTGGCCAGTGGAGATCATGGAGAAGAGGAGTGACGTGGTCATGTTTTCTCTTGACCCTTGTATTATACAACAAATACGTCAACACTTTGCTCAAATTTGTGCGTCTCAAGTCTTAACGTTTTAATGTTGAAATGTTATATATATGTCATATATATGTCATATATGTCATATATATAAGAAAGTTTCTTCAATTGAAACTTTATTTTGTTCAAATCCTTGTTTGTCATATCTGATCAATATAATTCTAACCCCTCCACTGTTTAAAACCACCAAATTTATTTAATTTTTAGCAAGGAAATAAAAATTTAAAGATTGTGGAATTGCACGGTTCATAATATCGACAATTTGCTCACTACATTTAGTACAACAGTAATGCTATGGAAATACTGAAATCAATAAATTGCGTTCGAAGATAAATATAGACAACAAAAATTTGCACTTTAATAAAATAGATGCGATTTATGCAGTAAATGTTCATTTGGTCTTCACAACCTTAAGAAATTCACTTGATACATAAACTTAAAATCTATTAAATAGCACGCAGATAAGTTACCAATGGCAACAGGTGATATGATTAATCACTAAACGTCAAGAATAAATCTTGCTTTGCACGACAGCTAACAAAAAAGTGGAAATATTTTGCAGGTGCAACTTTATGCTGGCACTAATTTAAAGTGGATCTTAGCATGTCGAATGTATAGCAAATTGGCCAAAATATGGAATGCATTTGGGATACCTCTTGTGAAGCATAAAAATATGTTTATTATCAATCTAAAATGTAGTCCCTTTCATCAGATTCCAGTAATGAACGTAATATTTCCTCATCCTATTTGAAATGAGGTTTTGTTCACAACAGTTTGAAATTGCAATCATAATCACTTATAAAAACAATTGAATATTTGGGGCTATTATATGGTTCGATAAATTTTAAATTAAAGAAAAATACAGAGATAACTAGTCCACGCATGATTTATATTTATGACTTTAACATATGTACTATAAATAGAACTTTATAATCGCTTCTGCCTACAGGCTGTGCATTAGTAACTCGAATTCTTGTTTACTGACGCAGGCTCTGGTCGAATTGCACCTGTCCTACGATAGCTTGCCGATAAATATTTGATCGACCGAGACATTCTTGCTTAAGTTTGTACGCTTGTGTCGTCTGAATAGCAGTTGTTACTGACATCGAGTTCATCCAACATGACGAAATCACCTAAATCCGAAAAGAAGCACAAAGACAAGAAGGAGAAGTCCAAGGAACACAAGGGCGGATCTGACAGCAGTAGTAGTAGTAGCAGCGATAGCGACAGCAACGATCCTGCCAAGAAGGAATTGAAGAAGCAGAAGAAGCTTCAGAAGAAAGCTCAGAAGGTGAGTAGTTTCACATGGGAGTGATGAGAGGACCCTTCGCGAACGTTCTTTGTAAACATCACAGCATGCCAAGCATGGTTACCATGGGGGCCATCACAGTGGACATGGTGGATACCCGGGCGGACAGCCCATGGGGTATCCAGGTGGGGTACCAGCGAGCTATCCTGCCGGTCCACCTATGGGCTATCCTGGTGGGCAGCCTATGGGTTATCCTGGAGGACAGCCTACAGGCTATCCTGGTGGACAGCCTACAGGCTATCCTGGTGGGCAGCCTATGGGCTATCCTGGTCAGCCAGCAAGGTATCCCACTGGCCAAGCTGTAGGGTATCCGCAGCAACCTCCAATGCAACCCGGATACCAGCCGCAAGCCGCACCCTTTGCAATCAACAACCCAAGTAATTTTCATTACTATTGATTTTGTGTTGCAGAGTCACTGAAGGCCTGAGTAAGGATGCTCCTGTCTTGAGGTGAATTGATGAATTTTATATTGATGAATTAATTCAACTGAACATCCTGAGACATCTATGAACTGTGCGTTGTATGCTGGACCAATGTCAAGAAATGATTTTAAAAAATTTTATTGCTTGTTTCAGGTGCCCCTCATAAGCCGGATGACAAATATCCTTTACCAAAATAGCTTGGTTAGTTGGTTTCAACTGCTTTAATTGTATTAGTATTTAGCTAATCTTTTGAGTGCCTTATGTATCTGAATAGGATGTGAAGGCACTTTTTAATTGATCTGCCATTTACATCGCGCCCCTGACCGAGGGCGCTCCCTGGCGGTGCAGGCTGGGTGCTTTACAAGTTGCATGGACTTCAATTAAAAATATGGTTGAGAGAATGCATTCTGAGTTCTGAATCGGCCGCTATTGTAGTGATTGTGTGGACTCTACTTTGTAACTATTACAATTGGCAACTTCTAGTCTGTAAATATTAGTTTTGATAATTGCAACACCGCACTGAGAATTATATGGCTCCATTTGATCTTGAGTTGGCTGTCATACCAATGAGTTGTTGTCTTGATATTAATTTGTTTTTAAGGCCTAAGTTTTAAGGAGTTTGCTTATTGAAATGAGCAGTGAGAGCAAATAAAAATTTAATATAATATAAGTTCATCTAATTTCAACTAAGTGATTCACTAGTAAACAAAACACTGTCACTTCTTATAATTATTTGCTATGTTTAAGTTCACAAGGTGCAGTTGTGGCTGTTTTAATAGCTCTCGAGCTAAATACTGTGATTGTAATCATAAGGATGCAGAACATGTTTTAAGAGAGGCTGGGTCTTAAGTAATTTTTCTTTAATTTTTTGTACATCTAAGATGTTTAACTCTGGCAAGAGTTATTACCTGCAATAAATCAAAAGGCTTTGTATTTGTACTTATTTTTCTTCAGTAATTGTTCAGTTAAGTTCACAAGGTGCAGTTGTGGCTGTTTTAATAGCTCTTGAGCTAAATACTGTGATTGTAATTATAAAGATGCAGAACATGTTTTAAGAGTAATTGTTCTTGTAAAGTCAAGTTGGAACTATTTTAGATTGCTGAGGCTTGTCATGCTTCCAATTTTCTTTTTATCTATTATGGCCTCACTCTAATTGAGTAGGGCCCTTGACATGTTTAAATCTAAGAATCCTTTCTTTAAACAATTATTAATTTGCAGAAGTAATTTTTGTTGTTAATGTAATAAATCTAATAAATTATGACATAACTTATGTTCTAACTTGAAGTTCAGCTAATTGCATATTCCTCCAATGATGCTGATTGGTGAAACTGGCTGATGTCATTACTGATTTAGACATTCATTTTAAATGTTGTTTTGTTATCTTTGCAGATCAGGTCAAGAAGAAGTTTATGTCACTAACACCTTAAAATGCTTTCTTGCTTTTCAACTACAATTTTCAAACTTTGTCAGAGGCTTTCCATTAGTTGTTCGTTATCTCTGTAATATTACACCTGCATTGAACATGTCTGTTAACATTGGAGTGCTTCAGTTTTTGTGCCAGACCATTCCTACAATTTTTTTTGACCAAACTTTGTAATTTTCCAGTCGCACTTTTTCTAGTGTTACAAATTACATTTGATCATGAATAAGCACATATTAAGCACCAGTTAATTTGACCAAGTAACTCCCACACTAACCTAACTGTCAGTGCGGGTCTTATTATTTTTAACTCAAAATATTTGTTGATGGCCCATTTTAAAACGTTTAAGACAACTGCTTTAAATGTTGTTCATTAATGGTCAAGTCGTGATTATGTTTAATTTTTAATTTTTCAGACTTTGGAAATTAAAGTATATGTTTATTTATTTCAAACATTGGAGAAATAAAGAACGTAAAGATTGGAATGTAATTTAAAGGTGTGGGAGGGGGATTTTCATTGGAGGGAAAATTGGGGGTTGTCATGGATTAGCAACATTATAATGAAAGTCTTGATTTGGTTTGATCGAGGAAAGTTTACCAACTGATTTCGAGAGGAATTAGAAAATAGATGGCCAAAGTTGGAGATTTGATGATGTGTGGTTAGCAAGTTTCGCTCCCTTCAAAAACAAAATGCGCTTTGGCAAACGATTGGATGCCTGGAATTACATTCTCTGATTCGCAAAATCAAGTCAAATAGATTATTAGCTAAAGCGTTCAGTCTCCAGCATAGTGATTTGTAACGCATCACTTGGAAGCAAAACAAACCTTGTACGGATGAAAATCAATGTAATGTTACACTTAGTAAACCGGGAGCTTTCCTGGTGCGCCTTATGAAAAAATAATATTTCAGTGAACCGAAAATTTCCTGTGAATAACCTATCAATAGCTCGATGTCTGCCATCTTGAATAATAATTCAATAATAATTACATCGCTTTCGTCTTAATATAACGTCGGTAATACCATTCGATATTATCGGCATTTATGTGAGTGCTGGTGGCCGAGTGGTTATTAACCACTGGTTAAGGCTATCGTTTCGGTGCGGCTCCGCTAGAAGTTCAATTTCTAGCCGCTGACGAGTGCATCGCTAACTAGTATGAAGAGAGCATCATTTTGTAATTATTTTTGTATATTATTTTTGCCTAGATAGTTCTTGGCAGGGGCTAATCTAGAACACTTTGGCGGGGGGCGGGCGCATACTGGAACCAATGGCGGTGGCGGTGGCGAATTTGAGTGGGGAACACCCGAAAAGGATTAGTAATATTTTTGTTGAAAGTCGTGAATTAATTGAAATAGAATTTAAAAAAATTAAATAGGTTTACTTTATTGTTTCTTAGATTTTGAAAATGGCGGGACATGGCCTTCCCCGGCCTCCCCCTAAATCAGCATGCAATATTTCATATTGGAAGTACTCATGTTGATATCTTGCATCTTGTAAGAAAGGTCTAACTAATACAATTTCATCATTAAGAAGTACATGGAACTGTAAAACAACATGTTACGTTATGAAATTACTGATCTGCTCTAGGTAATGATAATAATGATAATGAAACAGAGTTTGATTGTAGTGGAATACGCCCAACAGGTAAAATGAGATCACATGGGTGGGCAGTTACTGACGTCCAAATCGTCTAAAAATATAATAACAGTAAACTGTTTTTCATCATGTCAGCAGATTAAAGCGCTAATAAGTTGTTATTGACACACTCTGGTCACTGACCCGACATTTAACTGTTAACAGCATAATTTTCCCCGCACTAAAAATAATCGCAGACAGTCCAGGCATAATCGACGAGTACCCAAATTTGGATCAAGCTTAAATTTACTTACTTATTAACAAGCCCAGTAGAAAAAGTCTTCAATGCAAGTTTAGACGTTCATTGGTTCATTAGAAGTGGTTCATAGTTCGTTGTGTAACGGAATGTGATGCTGATTGACTTTCTTGTCTTTATTTTGTGTTTTTGTTTTGATATTAAGTTCTAGACTTAATCATAAAAAATATTTTTTTTAAATATGCACTTTTGCACATTTTCTTGAAGAGAAATTGCATTTTATTATTTGAATGATATCAATAATTTTTTTCATAAAGTTCAAAACCTATTTCGACAGACTGATTAAAGTAGCCGACAATTAGAAATCAGAAATTTGATCGATTATGGGCTCTTGCAGAACTTTGTTTTGGAACTTGACAATATTTGGAGGACTGCTTTGTTTTGTGGGACTTTATTTGAATTCAAACTATAAAGGATATATTTTGGTTAGACTGCAATCGTTGCTAAATTGTTGAAGTAATGTAATAAACTTTCGTCAACATAATCGACAAAAAGTAGTTTTCTTTCTTCTGCAGACGAGATTTCTGCACAAAAGATCCCCAAAAGAATTATTGCGTTCAATTCTCGTAAACTCAATGGAAATAAGAATTACAGATAATGTAACAGACTTCAATATTCTGTCAGCTGCCAACGACTTGGCATTGGAGCAAGCATTCATCGAGTATGTTCAGATTTCAAAAATTCTTCTTATTATGTAATTATTATTATTACTGTAATAATAATAACATAACTATTATTATTTTATCCCATGCACTTATTCCATGTTTCCTTGTTTCCTTTCCAAACGAATCAAAATTCAAGAGAATAATATTTTTATTGCAACAGTTTTTATTTTTCTATTTAACCGTTTTCTGAATCTTACAGATAAACTAATTTGTGTTATCTAAAGACAAATCTTTTGTCAATTATCAGAATATCCGAGAGCACGGAAATAATTTGTCCAAAATCTGATCGGATTGGAAACAGAGGAGATGGAGGATGGAATGTTTGCGAGCATGGACATTTTTTACCAAAGAAGCCTTGCATCATTTATTCGTTTGGGTGACGATGGAGCTTGATATATTATTATATTATAATATATATATATTATATACATAATAATATAATATATTATAATATATATATATATATTATAATGTAATATATGTTATTATACTTATATTATTTATATTATAAACTTATTAATTTCCTTACTAAAATAATTTTTAAAGGATTAACAATGACTGGTCGTTTGACGATGGGGCTATTAAAAAGTACGGTTGCACAGTGCGTTCCTTCGATCCCAGGTTATATTATAATTTTTATAAAATCATAATTCTATAACCGAGAATTCAATTTACATCATGAGAAAGATAAGCTTAGCAATCCAATATTTATCTAGGGAAATGTTTACTCAAGGCTGGTGATTATATTTTTATCTGGTTAAGAATGTTTTATCTGGCTAAAAACAGTTTTGGTAATGGTGATCTTTATAAATAACCATTAAGTTAAAAACACGCCTGAGATGACCCAAGATTACATGAATTGATAAGCCCTAGAAATTCAACTCGAAACGTGTTGTTTTTGAATTAATTTAAAGAAGAATTCTTCATCATAAAGAAATGAAGTGCGACATATCACCAGCACGATATTTTGCAAAGCATCATTACGTTACAACATAATAAAATTGATTGAATGAAAGTCAATAAATATTTATTTACCAAAAGAAGAACAAAAATGTTTGTTTAATAAAAAATCAGGTACGTTTTAATCGAGACGATCTGCTTATAAAGCTGACGTAGTTCAAGTGTGCAATTCTAAGGAAAAGCCCTTAAGAAGTGGTTGAACAGACTCTTATTGTTAGGCATCGTGAAGGATACAATCACTCTGGGACGCATGGATATCTATCTCATGCAAAATGAATATTTATTATTAATATTATTGTACTGCAATATCACTTACTGTTGTAATTAATAATCACCAACACGAATCCCCTATTGTGCGTAAGATCGCACAAAATACAGCCATGAAAACAGGGAGCACGCAATAAGAGCATAAGGAATTCAACAAATTTAGACTGAACAAACCAACTTAGAAATCAAACCTCGCTAACCCTATTAGCATAACGACCGCATAGAAATGTAATTACAATCTAGAGTGTTTTGGTATTTTCATGATTCCTACGAAAGGGAGTGCCTAAATTTTGAAAATGTAAATTCATGAAATAAAATTAATTTTTAAATTAATTAATATTCTTCGTGGAGATTTCTAAATGACAAATTTAGACCGCGTGGCATGCCGCTCTAAGGATGGCTTAATTGTTCGACTGTTAATCGGTTTTATTTTGATTAATTGATTTATTTATGTACATATCATATTGTAATAAACGACGGGGCTTAATTTATGCCGACTTTAATGTTGGATTTATTCAATAAATATTCAGTTAACAAGTGGGTGGTACTACCTGTATATACCACGCTTATGTAATAATCCTGTTGCCAGTTATTGCATCATAATCTCTTGAGTTGATTATTCAGTGAATAGGATTGTTATTCAATGTCAAGTATTTTTTGTACTTATTTATTTGATTTATTTAATCAATTGGCATAATTAATGTTATTTAAATATTTAGCATGTCCATGCTAGATCAACGAAGGAGCCCCAACAACATTTTCCTTAAAGAAGGATTAAGTGGTCAAGATGTCGTACTCGATAACCTGTGGAGAATGAATACCTTGAAAACAATACAGCACATATTCAGAGAGAACGATGTTAGCGATTCTAATATCTATCGATTATCTAAAGTAACAGTTAATTACTCGTTATACTCCATTTATAAAATAACATAATATCATTATTAATATTAATCTTTAATAACTGCTTAAGTAACACCAAATATATAATTAAAAACTTAACATAAAAATAATGAATTTCATAAAATTGAGAGCATGAACATTTTTGAGAAAATGAAGCATTTGCGTTCATTCAAAGGTGAATGCCATTGATGGAATTTGATTGTTTTTTCCTACTAAATATTCGTTATTAGGGTCATGGCATAGAAATCAGCTTATTTCTGACGGAATGACCACATTAGTATGCCGTATTCATTGAATTACCATTGATTGAAATTTGTTAAGTTTTGTTTCGTATTGTTTTGTATTGAGACAAAATTTTAAAATGAAATTTTCATTTAATTAAAATCGATTTGTAGAAAGTTATCGACTATGTAAAGTTCGACATAGAAGGCAGTGAATGGGAAGTTCTCAATACTTCAATTAGAGATGGATCCTTGCTCAAAGTCAAACAATTGGCTTTTGAAATACACACAGACGAGGCTTATTCGAAAACGACACCTACTTTTAAACTGAGACATTACCTAGATTTGTTGAAGGGACTTAGAGATTTGGGGTTTTACCGGTGGTATGCCCACAGAAACACATTGGCACCAAAGTTTCCATCTAATCGCTCTCGTGTCCCTATATGGTGCTGTCACGAAATTGCTTATATGAATCTGAATTATGTATGATATATCACAGTCGATGAACAAATTTATGAATTTTGACTTTTTTTAAATTTAGAAAATAGATTATTCATTTTGTTGTTGATATTTTTATTTGTTGACATTTTTATTTGTTGACAGCCTTGCTGTTCGAATTTCTCCCGACATTGTGATTTGAAGAAAAATATACCTATTTATTTTAGCTAAATTATGTTCTAATATTTCATCTTCAATCTTAAAATAACATCTGACCAAACGAGTAGCATTTACCGACTTGCAAATACGAATGGATTTTAAAATATAAACATAGCATTCACTCAAATCTCATTTAGTAAACAGAACATTTTGTTTCTAGGCGCTGAGCGTGCGGCAGCCTCTGTCTTTTTTCTCGCTGTTCCTAGGGGTTTTCCTCGGTTTTAGTGTTATTTTCGGCTGTAATTACTATTGGATATGTAATTTCTGTGTTGGATTTCTCCTAACTAACAACATAATAGTTTTATCAAGAGTTTCACATTTTGCCGGTCTATTTTCAATTGTTGTCTGTTATGAGTACTGCCCGACGTGGACCAATAGCATACGATATGCTAATGAGTTTGAATTTGAATTTGTGAAACCCGATCGCAGGCTTATACAATCACTCCGAAGAGCTGGAGTCTGCAAAGATTTTCGCTTTCATCAATGTTATGGTAGAAGATCTGGCAGTCATCATCCTCGGCGCGCCGCTTCTTCTCATTCATCTGGTCGCCATCTCAAGAAATATTAGTGGTCTTGAAGTTCTGTTTGGACATACACCACTCTAATCATACTCTGTATCGTTATCGTTAACATTGCGTTGACCTACTTCGAAGCAGTAAAACATTTTCTTAAAATTAATTTTTGTTTATTTTATTTCAACAAAACTAATTAATAAGATTGCACTGAAAATTAGCTACTGCAATTAAATATTTGGAGAAAATTATAAGCATTTCCGATGAAGAGTTTCAAAGGAGACTCTTCTGCATAATTATGCTACAGTTCGATTAAACCGAAGTATTCCATTACGTAATTTAGGTGACTGTTTTAGGACGTCTGCTGTGAGATGTCGCCAAACACTTGCTGTGTTTATATCTGCTTATTTGGTTCGGTTAAAGGTAGTAATAATAATATATAATAATAACAGTAATATGAGTAAGCAAGTGCCGGTGAAAGTAATTCGAAGCAATTTAAGGGCAAACATCAATTATGTAAATGCCAGTATCAGTTACGTAAATAAGCATTTTCGACTGCTAAGGGAGAGTGCGTAATTAAGACGAGGTTTGCAAAATCCCTGTTAAACTTTAAAGATAAAGTTTTATTTATTACTTTTAAATTTTTTATACAAAATGAAAATTTATTCATATTCCCAGCATTAATTCCTAAGTGTGCTGATTTTTTTTACATTTGTTATCCATTTTCTTTTCTTTTTTTCTGATTACTCCAAAAATTAAAATTTATATAAATAAGTGTATGGTTTTTAAATCATCAGAATATCCTTTAAAAATGTTAAACAATGCCCGAAAAAGACATTACAATGTCATTTATTTTTAAATTTTGATGGCGCGGTTCTGACTGGCGCTTTTGCGAGCAGGAAGTTGAGAAGATCGCTATTCGGCGTGTGATAGTTTGTGCTTTTTTAAATTTCTGATTCCAAGTTCCTATCAGGTGATGTTGGGGTAAATGTTTCCGTTCTTTGATATTGTATTCAACAATTTATGTATTTTGGTAAGGAAATTCTGTATTCATTTCATTATTGAATATAATGGCAAACTTTACTGAGTTTCATGGAGTAAACTCAAGTTTTCTGAAATTATTTTTCAATTCAGAGAATAATTCCTTATTCATTTTTTAATCATTATTTGAAACAACTTTTTTGTGCGAGGAGTCTACCCTAATCTTGATTATCACTTTCGTACAATTTTCTGTGAATCTTTTTCAAGATATAACTTAAGGAAACTTGAGCTCAGTTTATTTTGTTGCAGTTAGCCATTATATTCAATATGGAATTCAAAGTCTAACTTTTAATTTAATTGTGCTTAAATTTCAAAATAAACATTTATGTTTTCGTTGCAGACTGGTAATCGAAATATCATGAAAATATTTAAAGTGAGGAATGCGGAGCGGTATAGAATCTTTATGATTTTTACTCTGGCAGTAGCTGGGTTGATTTGTTATCAGTTCTTCAAGGCATTGGTTTCAAAGGTTCGTGTTGGAGTTACCAATACCGACAGATTTGAACAAAGTATTTTCAGATGTTGCGTCTTAGACTAAGTGATTCACGACTCCTAAAGTGATGCCTTATTTAAGTATTTACTTTTAACTCAGGATAAACAGGAGAGAAGCAGTCATCACCAAGAAAAGATACATACTTTCGACTTAACACTTCAAACGAAATCTCAACCAAAATTCTCGTCCAGGTCTGCTGCAGAAGAGTTGGAGTTACCAATACCTACAAATTTGAACAAAGTATTTTCAGATTTTGCGTCTAGACTAAGTGATTCACGACTCCTGCCTTATGACTGATGCCTTATGTAAGTATTTACTTTTAACTCAGGAGAGAAGCAGTCATCACCAAGAAATGATGCATACTTTCGACTTAACACTTCAAACGAAATCTCAACCGAAAACAAAATTCTCGTCCATGTCTGCTGCAGAAGAGTTGCATTTCGAACAGGCCTTTGTTGAGTTTGTTCCACGACATTTTATTATTTTCTAAGGCTTTGTTTGACATCTTGAATCTTTTTGTTTGACTCCCATTACTCAACTTGACGGATAAATACTTTAAACAATGTTTATTACAGACTTACAGAGGGCATCGACGTCAATTGTTCAAAATCTGTACGAATTGGAAACATTGGCGATGGAGGATGGGATGTTTGTGAAATCGGAAATCTCCTTCCAAAAGAGCCTTGCATTGTCTACTCGTTCGGGTAATGGCAGAGGTTTTCAGTGATTCATAAATATTATTTATTTTATAAATATTTATACGATTTAATTATTGCATAGCATTAACAATGATTGGTCGTTCGACGATGGCATAATGGAAAAATACAAATGCATTGTACGTTCATTCGATCCAAGGTCAGTTAAGTTGTTAACTTTGATCCGACAGCTGACTTCCTGAGTCTTATCAAATGTGCTTTTGAATTTACATAATAACAACAATGATTATTGAACTTTTAGTTTTTAACTATTACTGTAATTTTGGCATTTATTTACAATCGTTCCACAATCTCGTCCAAGAACCAAGCTATTTTTCCCAACTAGCTTCTTAGAGAGTAACTATCAGGAAAAATAGTGTGCAATTGTTTTCAAATTGCAATGCTTTGTTTACTTTTTGTTGTTTTTTTTGTGTATATGAATATATCCTGTAATTGATAGTTATATATTGTAAGTGTAAACAATACATAACTTATTAATTAGCATGCCCATGTTGGATCAAAGGAGAAACCCAAACAACATTTTCCTCATGGAAGGATTGGGCGGCAAGAACATCGTCCTTGATAATCTTTGGAGGATAAATACACTGAAGACAATGCTGGAAATATTTCAGGACAGTGATGTTAGTTGAAGTTCAGACCTATTGTTAAGTTATTATTAAGTAAAAAGTTAAACTTTTTATTGAGTTAACAGAAAAAGGCTAAACTTAGTATTAATTAAGTCAGTGGAAAAGTTTGAAATTATTAAGTTAATAGAAAAAGTTTAAACTTATTACTAAGGAGATGCATATCAATACTATTAAAGCTATTAAAGTAAGCGCTTGTTGCTGATGTAAAGCAATCTTTTATGTAATTATTCAATTAAACTAAATCTATTTATCTATTTAAAATTAATTGATCTCCCAAATAAAGGTCAGTTAAAGTCCGATATCGAATCTTAACATTAGCATAAGCTTAAGCATCACTTTAAATAATCAATAGCCAATTTGTATGGCGCCACAAGCATAATATCAGAGGTCGTGAATTATTGTCGGTTATACAATATGCAAAACAAGTTCAAGTTAACTCGGAGGATTGCGTTCCTGGCAACAGTCGTCATGTGTCATGTTCGAACCCCATCTTGTACATGCCATATGCGCCCTTGGGAAGGAGTGCTATGTAAATGGTTAACAAAGAGAGCCTCTGCTCATAGCGTCAGATATGCAGCTGGCGCTATCCAAATGAACTATATTGTAAATACTTATTAAATTACATAATCCTCAACTATTGTCTCCAGAAGGTAATAGACTATTTAAAGTTGGACATAGAAGGCAACGAATGGGAAGCTCTGAACACATCGATCGCTGACGGTTCATTGCTCAAGGTTAAACAATTAGCTTTTGAAATACATACGGACGAGTTGACCGGAGGAGTGACGCCGGTTTACAAGCTCAGACATTATTTGGACCTCTACGGAGGTCTGAGAGATCTTGGTTTTTACAAGTGGTACGTCCATAGAAATCCACAAGGAAAAGGACGGGCGAATAATACTATTTGGTGTTGTTATGAATTCGTTTATTTCAATATTAATTTTTTATGAATGCCGATTACTGGATCACATTTGTTCTGCGAAAAATTAACTAAAAAAGTTTTTTTCGATTGCTACGCAGTGCCCTTACTTGCCGCTACTCTTTCTCATTTGTTTTCGAATCTACTCGGGGTGTCCGAGCATCTTCAGGTATCAACGTCTGCATGCATCAGCAGCTTCAGGTGTCATCATCTTCAGATGCTCCAGTTGTTTTTGAAACCTTATTAACTGGATTAATAAGTGGTATTTTACAGAGTCTTAAAATGTCCAAATCTACTACCTCCTGGTAGGTGCTGGGAACTCTATATTGTATTACAATGCTATCAAAGCGATGTGGATACCAAGTGTACGTTTTGCTAGTTATCGTAACCTAGCCATTGTGTTTGAGCTTGCTTTAACTCGTCTCGGTGGGCGTTGTTCTTCAGTGTGATTTTTATCAATTTTTAATTTTACAATCAGAACGAGGACAAGACAATAGTCAAGACAATACGAGTGACTTTCTAGAGTAAGTCTTGCCAGACTGACTGACGAAAAACTGAAAATTGATGTGAGCTTGGGAATTGACGCTCGCGTCCCGTCACGCTTTTTGAGTTCATTCTTAGCTCGTGAAATAAACTTTAAAAGGTGCCTGTGGTTGTCCGACTCGATGTCTCAGTCACTAGGTGACTCAGGTAACTGTTGCAGGTGACTGGGCAAACCGGTCTCAATGATGTGATTAACTGGATTAACTGAATTAGTTTGTTCCTTTATTTTGATCGCTACGGCCTTAGTTAAAGATTAGAATTGTTTAGAAAGAGCCGCGTGTCGGGCGACAAGTTTGTAACATTTGAGTTTTGGTTGGTTTGTCTGAAGTGCAGCTCGATGGGACATCGTTGCTTTTGAAGGAGGGGCCTAAAATTCGTCGAAGGGTTGAACTCAAGATGTTGGCGATGTGTTTCGAGCATTTGAACTTTCTGTCTAGCGCTGAGGTCTGATAACCTTATCACGTATACAGCTGCAATTAATTTTGCAATGACGCACTTGATGCCATTATTTGACTTTTAAATCAAATAATGTAGGATTGCAACTACCTTCAGTAGTCGATGCGGGTCCAGCCGGGTTTTAAACTGACTTAAAAACTCTTCAAGACTTTCCCATTCGAGGAAAGTTGACCTCGGTCTTGAAGTTCTGTTGGAGCATAAGCCACTTAAACTGCATTCGGATTCATTATCGTTAACTGTTAGAGACTCAGTAACATGAGATCCAATCAAGGACTTTGAGATGTGGACTATAAATTACAACGAAGTTTACATATTTGTTGTCCTGGTTGCATCAATATTGATCTGTTACCAGTTGCTTTCAGTTCCGCTCCAAGGTCACAAGCACGAACCGGAGGTTCGCATTAATATTAGTTTTTAAATGTTACATGTTGATATTATACAACCATCAATTAAATGATAAGGTTGATCACAATAAAATTAAAATGTTATTATTATTGAACGTATATTAACTAAACTAATGTGGCCTCGCTCATTGCGTTGAGTAATTTACGGCTGTAAATGTAATAATTTGATTTAGGTCGCATGGAATGAAAAAAATCAACCTCAAGAGACCTTCCTAACATCAGAGAATGTATTCTTGCTCCTCTATTCTTTACCGAATCTGAATAGAATTCACTTGTCACCTGATGCTGGAGAATTGGATGTGGAACGAACTTTCATAGCGTTTGTTTTAATAACTTTTATTTTCCTTAAAATTATAAATTGATCTTGCTTTATGATAATGCGCACACCCTCTCGAAGTATTGACGTGAGTAACACCATCGCCAAGACTAAAATGCTGCGTGGTTCATTCTCGAGCTTACACGACATTATCTAGGCCAGAAATTATTTGGCGCTCAAATATGAAACATTGATAACAAGATATTTTCTCGCAGAGTTTCAGAGAGCATGGAGGTTTTGTGTCCAAAGTCAGTACGAATCGGAAACGTTGGAGATGGAGGATGGGATGTTTGCGAGTTTGGCAATCTCCTCCCAAAGGAGCCTTGCATCGTCTACTCGTTTGGGTACTGCTAAACGTTTTTCAATGTTTTTCAAGCAGTTAAATGATTTCACGATATTCAAATTTAGAATCAACGACGATTGGTCATTCGACGATGGCATTGTAGAGAAATACAACTGCATTGTGCGTTCTTTCGATCCAAGGTTAGGGTTAATTAATTACAGTAACAGATTAATTTTTTTAAACTAATTGGAAGATCTAATCACAATTTCACGAAAAAAATGGCTTTGGAAGTTCAACTATCTTTACTTAGTCCTGACCCAGAAGGGTAACAATGAAGTAAAAAATAAAAGTGTAGCAGATTTTTGTTTTTTTCGCGCATTCAGAATGTGCCAATGCATTTAAATTTGACAAGAGCCTATAAAAATATCAAACAAACGTGGTAATAGTTTAAGAATTGCAGACGAAAATTTTAGTGGCATAATTTCGAGCTTATCACAGTTATTACTACGTTATCTTAGAGTGAACTTCTGAAATTTCCGTTCGATACCAGAAAGATTATTTCATTTCTAAGAGTTGCGATAATCTATAAGATATTTTTACATTGTGTTCACATTCAGCTCAAAATGCAAAATCAGACGGATTTTCTAGTAAAATCTAGTATAATGAATAACAACAGCACCAGCACTAATACAAACAACAATAATACCTGAAATGATTGACACTTCAACAATAGCAATCTACTAATAATAACAGACAATAGGGGCGATTGAGACAAGAGATTGTTGCGCATTGAAACGAAATATTAAAATAAATTGCTTTAAAAATAACCTCATCCATATAAATCTGAAATAAGTGATCTGTAAATTGAGTAACTGCTATAATAAAGTGTTGTAAGTAAAATCGTTTGAGCAAAAGTTATCAATTTTCGGAGAACTTTTTCTTTTGAGTTGTGTCTTTTGTAGTAAAACGAATGTCGCACGGGTATTATATCGTAATTGGCATTTTATTTTTCTGCAATGAAAATAAGTTAATGTTATATACTTTCTATTCCGTGGTTTTTTTTTAATTTATCTTAATTTAATGTAAATAAAAATGTTACTCAGTAATTTAAAAAAAATTTACTATTTAGCATGCCGGTACTAAATCACTGGAGAAATCCTAAAAATGTTTTTCTCATGGAAGGATTGGGTGGCAAAGATGTCATCCTTGACAACCTCTGGAGAATGAATACTTTAAAAACGATTCGGAACATCTTTCAAGATGACGACGTTAGCGCTAGATTATTTCAATATGTGCTTTTAAAATAAACTTAAAACCAAGCGCCATAAAAATCAAACATAAATTAAATTGCATTTGCATCCAAAAAGTTTAAGTGACCAAATATTTTGGTCATCATCTGGTTATCATCCCTACATCCATATTGTCCAGTATAAAGATTCTATTGACATTAAAATAGTTGAAGTTGAATCAAGCTGGCATAAAGATGTGTATTATTAATTGCCAATAATTGTTTATTATTATTATCGTAATTATTCAACGCCTACCAGTACAACAAAAGCTACGAAATGTAATCGTAATCGATGGTACATTTTTAACGCTATTTTGCTCTGATAAAGAGGCTTGGTAATAATTACAAACTGGATAATGGCTTATTGTCAATTTTAAAACATTTTCAGTCGTTAATAGACTATTTGAAGTTCGACATAGAAGGTGACGAATGGGAAGTTCTCAATACTTCAATCAGGGATGGATCCCTGAACAAAGTCAAACAATTGGCTTTTGAAATACACACTGATGAGTCCCATATGGAAACGACACCAGTTTATAAGCTGCGTTTTTACTTGGATTTGCTGAAAGGACTGAGGGATTTGGGTTTTTACAGATGGTACGCCCACAGAAATACGCTGGCACCAAAATTTCCTTCTGATCGTTCAGGTGTGGGTATTTGGTGTTGCCATGAAGTTGTGTACTTGAATATTAATTATTTGTAATTTGTTTATAGAAAAAGTTACAAATTTAAGTTTTGTTCTGACTCGTAGTGAAGATACTGTTGCGATTTTGTTGATTATGTATTGTCATTAATTAATTAGTTGTATTGTTATTAATTAGAAATTATTCTATATTTTCAGGAAGGATTCTATATTTCATTATTTTATGATTATAATAAAGTTCTAGACGCTGAAATAGGCCGCCTGTTTTTTTTCTCTCGCTGTTCCTAAAGTTTTTTCCTCGGTTAAATTTTTGGCTGTAATCCAAAGTAGGCCATTAATTATGTAATTTCTGGATTACTATTAACTAACAACGAGTTAGTTTTATCAATAGTTTCAGATTTTGCCGGTCTGTTTTGAGTACTGCATTTGGAAAATGAAGGACTATGTTCCTTTGTATTACGTAGAAAATGGCGAGGGTTGTTGTAATTGTTGCTGTCAGAGAACAAACCTGAAAATATCTTGGGGAGAGCATTATAATCATAAGAGAACATGAAAAGAGCAACTCTGAATTCAACTGTCAATCTGATAGATATTTAATAGTTTATTGTTTACGAAAGTTAAATTAATTGAGGATAAAAATGGCAACAAGAAAACAATACGAATAATATGCTTTTGTAAAAATGTTCAACCTATCTAAATGAGAACGATAAGTAGAGGCCCATATAATATTACAGTAAGTCAGATAGGGCTAAATAAGAGAAAAGTACAAAAGAAGTATTGGTAAAATGGCGAATTCTTGCAATGATGCCAATATTTTTAGCTATTAGACTTTGAACATGAGAAATATGCTTTGACCAAGTTAAATGTTCATCAATCAAAATGACCATATATGAATTTGAGTAACCCTATTTAGAAGAACAAAAGTTAATAGAAAGGGGAGCGTCAAATGATATAGATTTTTTAGAGTGGAAAATAATTTAGAGAGTCATTTAATAAATGAAATTTGTCAAAATGATCACATAGTCTGCTACGTGCAATTTTTTCACTAAGTTTGGAAAAGCAAGGCAAAATGGATGTATGTCAATAATGAATGAAATTATTATAGTCACCAGATTTGAATAAAGGAATAACTTTAAGAGATTTTAACTCGGAAGGGACAATACCATACAATACGGTACGAAAAGAACAATTAAAGTTAGAAGATAATGGGTCAGCAATCAAGGATATAAATTCATGGACAATACATGGACCAACATTATCAATGCCACAGCTATGAGAAGTATTAAGAGTATAAAGGAACTTTAACAATTTCCAAAGGACTAGATGGAAGGAATCTCATGGAAGGAAGATTGTAACTGAGGTTGATTAAGATATGATCGTTATGAATCGTAAGTAGATTTGGGAACGCTGTTATTAATTCTACCACCAATAGTGGAGAAATGAAGATTAAGTTGATTTGCAAACTCAGAGGGCATAAGTAATTGATCATTATCATTAAAAAAGGAAAAAGAATTATCATTTGAGCTAGCTTTATGTCCTATTGAGGATCTGCGCAAATTCCAAGTCTTAGGTATATTACATTTACATCCAGAAAAAAGCTTAATGTGATATGATTTCTTAGCAGCCCTCTTTAATTTTACTAAATTAATTTCTGTAAGTAATGAAAGAAATTTTCTCATGAGTTGATGGATGTTTAACAAAAGTTCTAGAGTTTATTTTTGTTTGGCATGACTTAAGAGCAGAAGTCATCCATGGCTGCAAACAACTATGAGAAATACCAGAATGAGAGACCAGAGGAAAACAGTCTTAAATATTGGGAAATAAAATTTGAGTAGGCCAAACAAATATTCTAACAAGTTAAAAAATTCCGAATTAAATAATTTCACGTTACTATTGGGGCGTCTATAAACCACACCAACATAAATATCTGTTGATTTAGGCTGTCAAATTTTTATAAGAAGAAATTCAACATAAGTCACCTGAATACAAAGAGAAGCGAGATCAACAATTTTAAATGAAATGTAATTAGAAAGAAAAAGACCAACACCACCTCCTCTATCAACAAATCTACAACTAGAGATAAATTTAAAACCATTGTCAGAAACAAAATCTTCATTATCAGAATTTAACCAAGTTTCTCTTACAGCAATTATGTTAGCATCATTATTGATCAATAAGAAAATGAATATCATGTAATTTATTTAATATGCTGTGGCAATTTATGTTAATAAAGAAAGTTTATCACAAGATCTGTCAATATTCGAAGGTTTAGCATCATTTATACATCATCTGGCAAATAAAAAGAATCAAAAAATAAGTTTCTAGGAGAAAAATTAGAATCATAATTAAAACAATAAATTTGTATTTTCCCAACAAGCTTACTAAACAACTAAAGTTATTTATTTATTATCATTATTATTAAGTTACCTAAATTGATATATCGTTAAATTATTGCTGATTGAGTTAACTTGGAAAAAAATCGTTTGTAAGAGACCAATATCGGCATGGAAATGCTAATAAAATTAGCTCGAAATAATATCTTTATAATAAGTGAAACCCAATTAAAATTAAATTAATTATTACAAGGCTAAAGTTAATTTATTGAATATTCTTAAATAAATATGCTATCGACTGCAAGTGGCTCGTTGAATCTTAAATTTTTACAAGGCATTGATTATTTTGTTGACCAAAGTGTATAGGCGAACAGCTTGAGACGAAGTATTTTTCGCGTTTATAAACATCATTTAGCTCTAGATTCATGAGTCTCAGTAAAGCAAGAAGATCAAGAAAACTTAACAAATGTATCTACATTTGGTAGAATTCTGCCAAGCTCTCTTTCCTAACGGTCTGCTTCTTCACATGAGTTCAAATTCATAAATGCGGGTGTCCTTTAGTGCCGCATTATTCCTAAGGCTGACTAGGCCGAAGCCTTGAGGCCCATCAAATCATTGCGCCCGAAACTTATGTATTTATGTTGTCTAATCTTAATGCAGAAATGCCATCGGTAAACGATGACCAACTGATGGATGCGGCAGAGAGGTTGCTGAAAACCTACCCAGAAAACTTCAATGCCAGCTTTCCCCGAGGAAATTGTTTATTCCCAAGAGTACAATGAGTGAATGAACCTGAATCTGATGTACGGCTAAGTCAAAAAGGTGAAAATAAAGGGAACTTTATTGCATTCAAGCCATCGTTAACAATGAAATACAGGATACTTTTCCAAACATGTACATTTGTTTACGCATTTACTTATCAATTCTCGTCACAAACTGTTCTGGAGAGAGGTCTCTTTCTGCTTTGAAGCGTATCGAGAATTACCTTCGATCCATTCTGAAAGTTGAAAAGCTCAATCATTTGGCATTAATGCATGTACAATCGTCTCCGGAAATTATATTTTTACAATGTTGTGGAGGCTGGTCTTAGAAATAACAAGTGCCAAAGTGCTGAAAGGTTTGATCAAATGTTTGTGGAAGACAGGGACTTAATTTAGGGGTTTGGGCAACGCCCCTTGACCGACTTAAGTGCACCTCTGACGTTTGAGAAGAAACAAAATAGGTTATCTCATCAAGTTATACGAAGGTTTTCCACACCCTAGGAAAAGTTGAAATGGTGTCCCTCTGTGATGTATTGGCAGGTGTTAATAATAACTTCGAAAATAGATGATATCATTAAGATCATTAAAAACAACAGAGGTGCTGTTGTAATAACATCAGCAGCATATTGTTAAGCATGCGACAGAATTATCTTTAAAACATTCGCTAGCATTTTGACATCGTTCCCATTGAAACCATCTTCGTCTAAATGAAAGCGATATCGTTTGTTTTTTTATTAAATTATTACAAACGTGGCGATATAATTGCAAGTGATCGTTGTTCGCAAAAGATGATTACCAAATTTTTCTCATCATAGCAATCTGGAGCACTCCTCACACCTGGTTCATAGGCTGCGTTCGCTATAAAAAAGGACTGAGTCTTAATTTGTGCGTGGTGCATGCCGACCTGATAACCTGTAGCTGCATTATAAGTTCTTTTTTATAAATAATTGTTGACACATATAAGTATTCCTTGACGAGATCACGTGAAGGGTGAATTAATTTAAGGTGATTACGATTTACAGAAGTTTAAATAAATAGTATTAATATTTTTGCTGAGGTACTAAAACAAAAGACAATTATAACTACTGGTATTTTCCGAACTGTAATCCGAAGTTTTGAGATGTGGATTTTGAATAACGGCAAAGTATGTCTGCTGATTGCTGTAGCAGCATTCACATGGATTTCTTATCAGCTAATTTTATCTTATCCAATAAACAATTTACCAACACAAAATCGGAGTGGCCACGTCCAGGTTCCCATTGCTTTTGAAATTATTTAAATTTAGATACTGTAAAGTTATTCTTATTATTTGTTAATCAACAACTAATAAAAACATTAATTAATTAATATAAATATTGTAATAAACGACGGAGCTTAATTTATGCCGAGTTTATTGTTGGAATTATTCAGTAAATATTCAGTTATCAACTGAGTGGTATTAACTGTAAATACCACGCTTACGCAATAATCCTGAAGCCAGTTATTGCGTAACGATCAGTTGCGGGATTATTTGCTGAATAGGAATGTTCTTCAATGTGGGCTTCGAGATTCTCTGAGATCTTGTCTGTTTTGCGTTCTTGTATGATGGCCGTGGAACAAAAAGATAGTGAATATAACGAAAACTAATTAAACTTAAACATAACTACAAAAATTAATTAATGGCATTTTTCAGGGTTATAACAATATTATACAATATATAATATATAAAATAAATAAATCAATATTTAACTGATAATTAGTCCGACTTAAAGAAAGACCTCCATCTTCGAGAGGAATTAATTGCCTCGAAACTTGCGTCATTACAACCGATTCTAAAAGAAATAGATTTACCACCTGAAGCTGATGATTTACTTGTGGAACGAACCTTCGTCGAGTTTGTTTTACAGTATTTTATCTTTAATCTCTCAGAAAATATTTCGAATCAATTTTTTTTTATCATCCACTGCGCAACTTCATACTTAAAAATGAGATTCATTGCATGGGAACACGTGTTAAGAAAAAAATTTAAATTAAATCGATGAAAATGATTGACAGATTGTCTGAGAGCGGAGAAATTACCTGTCCGAAATCATATCGAATTGGAAACACTGGAGATGGAGGATGGGATGTTTGTGAATTTGGCAATTTCATCCCAAAGAAACCATGTATCGTTTACTCATTTGGGTAATGGCTGGAATTTTCAATATTTGATAAATATTAAATTATTTTATTATTTTCAAATTTAGGATTAATTATGATTGGTCATTCGACGACGGGATATTAAAAAAATACGACTGCGTCGTGCGTTCATTCGATCCGAGGTTGGAATTCATTTTTAATATTTCTTGATTTCCCGAGAAAATGAGAATTGTATAAAATAAATGTATATGAATTTCTACTCTGAAACCAAGTGTTATATTTCAAGAAAAAAAATTTAAGACAGATGAATTTGCGAGAGGCTGTTGCGGACACTGAAAATTTTGACAAGTGACTTGTTGGATCGATGTGATCAATTTTTTTTTATTTCAGTATTCTTACGGTTTACACCTCAACTTTTGAGATGGACAAGCGAATTATAATAAGTCGCCACTTTTTGGAAGTTTTTGGGGTTGGTTGAGCGAACATGCTCTCTCTCCTTAGAAACAGAGGGCTGGTTCCCTCACCCCTATTCCTGCTGACCCTTTAGGTAGATATGGCTCCCCAGGCTTTGATGAGAAACATAAAATGTCATTTGTAATTTGTGACTACAACATTCATATGGTAGGAGTAAAGAATGTCCATAGTGGATTCTACTAAGTCCTTCGAAAACCATTGCTTATTATACATTTAATATTGATAGGGCCTACCATAGGGAGAAGGCGAGGCACTTTGCCAGTACCTCTGCTTCAAAGAGGGCTTCAAAAATTGAATCATAACTTATTTTTTACTGTCCCATTACCAAAATTGGCATAACTTGGTTGCTTGTTGCACACCAAAATAGACAAAGGGACCTCTTAAATTTTGTAATTGGCTCAGGCCTCCTCAAAGCTCTGAATGCCCTGAATGTTAATATTCAGTTTTGGCTTAAATAGTGATATAATATTGCCAACACTCGTGCGGGATAAATTCCATCTTTTAACTAATAATGTACCCATTATTCATCATAACGTCTAACCGGCAAATAAGTAAAAGGCGCATTTTTTTTTAGTAGTTCTTCATTAATTACAATTTAACAACTATGAATCTCCATTTGACGTGAGATATTGAGATATATATTTAATATTTCAATTAATAGTTAGTATTTTTTATCATTCATTATATTATTCAGCATGAATATACCAGATCATTGGAGGAAACCTAGCAATGTTTTTCTTAAAGAAGGATTAGGTGGCGAAGATATCATACTCGATAACCTATGGAGAATAAATACATTAAAGACGATTCAGCATATATTCAGAGACGATGATGTTAGCTGACTTTCTTGTCTTAATTTCGAGTTTGGTTTTATGATTTGATGTGAAGTGGCACTTTGACTGACAGAAATTAAATGACCTTTCAATTCATTTTCAGAAGATTATCGACTACGTAAAGTTCGACATAGAAGGCGGTGAATGGCCAGTTCTCAATACTTCAATTAGAGATGGATCCTTGCTCAAAGTCAAACAATTAGCTTTTGAAATACACACTGATGAGTCCCATAGGGAAACGACATCAATTTCTAAGCTAAGGTATTACTTGGATTTGTTGAAAGGACTGCGAGATTTAGGTTTTTACAGATGGTACGCCCACAGAAATACGCTGGCACCAAAATTTCCTTCTGATCGTACGGGTGTGGATATTTGGTGTTGCCATGAAGTTGTGTACTTGAACATTAATTATTTGTGAATGACAAATAATCGGAATTCGCTATGCACTGTATGCCTTATGCAGGTTATGCATTATGTAATATCATGGTGATGAAATGTTCCGTATTTACCATGTGGAATTGCTATTTCTCCTTTCTTTCAAAAACTAAGTGGCTAATTTAACTTTTTCTTTTGTCTCATAATTGCTCTAAGAGGAGCTCATCCTAATGTTCATTAACAAATGGACGTACATGCGTAATTAACAATTGTTTAATTCGCTTATTCTGTTTAAGGAACCTTTTCCTATTTTTATGAGTAGTAAGCAGTATATTTACAAAACGATTTCATGAATTTTTATTGACATTAAGTAATTGTAATAAAAATAGGATATTCTTCATATCAACTAAGTTGCTCTCGCATGGTCTAACGTCTAAGACTTCCCCTCTTACACGTATTCGAATCTCGTTGCGGGAGCACCGTCCTGATCTTCTACCTATGCAACGGACGTTAATAAAAGGACAACATATCAACTAAACATCGCAGTCTTCATAAGAAAAGTTATTATTTAGTTCGAGATTTATTATCTTCATTCCATGCTACAGACGACGATTTTATTTATTTCGTAATAATTATATTTGATTGTTGTAACGAAATGTTGTTTGAGAAAGATTTCCGTCCACTGTTATGATGAATTTATTATATAATCACTTTTGGAAGGCTTGAAAGATTAAGTAGTAAATAAATAAATTAATTTCTCTATACGTTTCGTAAAACATCATCTTTCTTTTAACTTTTCAATAAAGATAATGTCACTTATTTCAAATTTGAATTGCTCATTTTGGGCGCGGTTTTGATTGGCGTTGGTAGTGGGCTTAAAGCTGAAGGATTATTCGATTTCTAAAGGTCTGTTGCGGCATTTTAATTTTTGACATAAGTAATGTTCGAGGTGAATGCTTCTTGTGATCGTTATTGTGTTAAACTAATTAAGTATTTGCATGGGTAACACTTTTAACGATTAGACGCAAAGACATGTGGATTTGCATATAATAAGTGCATTTCAGGAATCTCAAAATTTAAAAGACTGTTAAAAAATGGTTACAAAAGCAGTTAATTTTGTTCGAGTATTAGATAGCAATGTTGGCATACGTATCACTTAATCATGGATATATAAACAAATACAATTTATTGCAAAATTAATTTTTTTATATGGATGCTTGACAGTTAATTCACTTATGGTTGATTCTGCAAAATTCTTTTATAAATCTTTTTTTCAGTTGAGACTGAACTCTGTCAAAATATTTTGTAATGTGGATTGCGAAGAATAATAAAATATGTCTGCTGCCTCTAGCTTTGGCTTCATTGATTTGTTATCAGTTGCTTAAGGCCCTGTTCTCACAGGTTCGTACCGCCGACTAATAATTGATGTAAACAAAGTTGACGTTTTCATCACTGTGTGTCAGCTAAGTGATTCTCAAAATGGCATGTTTCATACAGGCCAAAAAGAGAAAAAAACAAGGTGTTTCACGGTTCGGATCCAGTTGAATATGAAATATCTCTCTATTTAGAACAGGATTTTGCAAAAAAGGATTTGCCGGCTAATGCTGGAGATTTAGAAGTGGAACGGATTTTCATCGAGTTTGTTTTACGATATCTAATGTTTTCTCAGTTTCAAATTCTATCAAATGACTTACGTCCATACTCCACGGTTTTTGTAATTTATTGGTAGTAACGAAAGGGTCAAAAATGGCCTTGGTGTCAAATTTGGACAACACCTCAATAATAACAATAATGATGATGATGATGATGATGACGATGACGACGAAGACGACGACGGTGGTGATGGTGGTGATAATGACGGTGATGACGATGATGATGATGATGATGATGATGGTGATGATAACAATGATAATAACGATAATTAATAAAAATAATAATAATGTTAATGATAATACTAAAATTAAGTGCTATGACAGTAGTACTAGTAGCTAACTTGAAAATCGCCATGCATGGCATCAATAAACCTAGGAAACATCCTAGCGACAGACAATTGATCGAATTGATTGTTTTTATTGATTGACAGAGCTTCAGAGAGCGTCGAAATTAGATGTCCGCTCTCCGCGCGAATTGGAAATGTTGGGGACGGAGGGTGGGATGTTTGTGAGCACGGAAATTTCCTCCCAAAGGAACCTTGCATTGTCTATTCGTTTGGGTAATTGAGCAGATTGTCACCGATTTGTAAATATTGGAATTAAATTTTTTTTTGTGATATTCAAATTTAGGATTGACGGTGATTGGTCGTTCGACGACGGCATCGTAGAAAGATACAATTGTGTTGTGCGTTCTTTCGATCCAAGGTTGCACCAATTTTTAAATTTTGTTTAAAAATGTTTATTCTAATATCTAAACTTCTCCGGAGAAATGATTCATGAAATTAAGATCATTTATTTTTATGTGTTTTTAAGAGGAAATATGAATATTATGTGTAAATTCCACTTCTGAATTGTGCAGCGCCTCAAACATTAAGAATGTGAATTGATGGCCTTGCGAGAAAATTTGCATTGATATGTTTGGGAGTCAATTTGTTGAAGTGTCTAGTTTATTATTTCACTCTGCAATTCGACAACTTAAAACTGAGGTTTTATGCTTTAGGCACAAATATTAAATTTAAAATTGGAGATTCCCCAGAAAATGCTGGTAAAGGTAACTCAACGTGATTGCTGATCTCACAAGCTTAACTTAAATTCGGAATAATAAAAAATTAGAAAAAAATTGCTGCAAGTTCGAAATTTTTCTATTTGAAGTTCCCATTGAATCGCTGAGAATGTGGTCAAAAATATTGTCCAAACGAGCGTTAAATTTCATCGCTTTTTGAATCGTTATGTTAAAATAATATCATTTGTGTCTTATTTATTATTATAATATTTAGCATGTCAGTATCAGATCATTGGAGGAAACCCAGAAATGTTTTCCTTAAAGAAGGATTAGGTGGCGATGACATCGTACTCAATAACCTTTGGAGAATAAATACATTAAAGACGATTCAGCATATATTCAGAGATGATGATGTTAGCTGACTTTCTTGTCTTAATTTGAGTTTGTTTTTGTGACTTGATGTGAAGTGGCACTTTGACTGACAGAGATTAAATGACCTTTCAATTCATTTTCAGAAGATTATCGACTACGTAAAGTTCGACATAGAAGGCAGTGAATGGCCAGTTCTCAATACTTCAATTAGAGATGGATCCTTGCTCAAAGTCAAACAATTGGCTTTTGAAATACACACTGATGAGGCATATTTAGGGAAAACGACACCAATTTATAAGCTACGCTATTACTTGAATTTGTTGAAAGGACTGCGAGGTTTAGGTTTTTACAGATGGTACGCCCACAGAAATACGCTGGCACCAAAATTTCCTTCTGATCGTACGGGTGTGGATATTTGGTGTTGCCATGAAGTTGTGTACTTGAACATTAACTATTTTTAATTTTGACTTAATTGACATCTTGGTTGTGAATCTTGATGAAGACGATATCGTACCTGTTTTATGGATCTATTTTATCAGGATTTTGCATGGTTTAATTATTTTGGAACATTATAGAAAAGACAATGTCGTCTGTTTTATTGCAATTCTGCATAAGATTGTCTCAACTAATCGGAATTGCGGTGGCAATCTTTCAATTAGTAATAAATGCATCAAATCTTAGAATATGCTAAGTTGCGACGAGAACTTAATGAAGAATGGGAATGGCCTCAAGTAAAACCACGGGTCGGGAGGGCTCAGTCTATTCCAAAAGTGATAGAATGAGCATAGTTGGTCGATATGAACTCCATAAAAATTTAAAAAAAACATTTGTTAAGTAATTGATTGAACTTAACTTAACTGTACTGATTAAATTCCGACTAGATCCGATTCATGGTTGCCGCAAATACGCATCTTTGTTTATAATGTGTTAGAGAGGCGATCACGCTAAAAGTGCTTATTAATTAAATTAACTGTAATCGAGAATGTTGAGACATAATTTAGTCGGCATTCAAATGCTGAGAAGGTCGCTTCGAGATCATATTTTTAAAAACAAAGTTAAGGATAAACCGTTGAGTGAAAAACTGAAGAATCAGATGATTGATCATCTCAGGACGTTTAATATTCCTTACGACAAGGTACAAAACGTGGATTCAGTCGAATTGAATTTACCTCTCTTGAAAGGGAATTCAATAGCAGAACACTTTAAAAACATTGCAAACAAACAGACAAACTCTTATGTGGATTTGGCCAACAGAATAGCCAATGCATCTTTACCCAGCAAACCAAAAACATGGGTTTTAAGAGAGGGATGGACGAGGTATGATGCTACGACAGGAACCTGGTCTTCTGTAGAATTCCCAACTGATGAAGTGCTGGTTATCGATGTTGAAGCCCTTGTGCCCAGTGGGGGACATCCTCTCATGGTTACAGCAGTGTCACCTCATTGCTGGTGAGCAGCAATTCTTTAATTTTGTATTTCTCATATTTGTTTAAACTGATTGCAATTTGAGTGGCAAACTTTATTCAAAAATTCTTTGTAAATAATGACAATACTGAAACTTCTGAAATTCATTTTAAACTACTTTTAGCTGTCTGTGGCACATTAAATCATACATTGTTGCAGGTATTCCTGGTGCAGCAGATACTTACTTCCAAATCAAACCATCTCAGGCACACCAAATCTCTCGGACCTAGTCAAAGTTTCTGACACCAGTCGACACAAGACAGAGTCATTGCTCATTGGCCACAACATCAGTTTGATCGGTCGTTCATGAGGGAACAGTATTTGATAGAGGTTTCTAAGATGAAAGTTGATGTCATTGATAGGGCTAATATTGAACTCAATTCAGTAGTATAATTGCTTGTTGTTAAATTTATTAATTATTAAACTGTTTCTGAATTGTTTGAAGCCATCGAAAACAAACTTCCTGGATACGATGGCTCTGCATATTGCCATCTGCGGTCTGACCAGTTGCCAGAGACTGTTACATGTGGCAGCTCAGAAGAACAAAGAGAATGGCAAGCCAATGGATAAGACGACCTTGGCCGTGAGTTTTAAATTAAGCTTTTAATTTTGTTGTTTAAAATAATTACAAGAATTTTATTTACTCAGTATCGTAAGTATTATCATGTAAGTATTATCATGTAAGTAAATACAATATCTTTATTTGTATCTAGTCAATTGAGTACCTTGTTTTCTAGTATTGGACATGAAAGTACTAGGATTACCCAACCATTTGTGCAGTGCTTCTTCCCAAAGGTGATCCCTGGTGATGCAGGCTGGGCTGCGAACATGACAAATAATGATTGTTGCTTTTGCCACAGCTAGCAGGAATTCAGCCCTCTGAGCTAACTCTCTCTCCTGCTATAATTTCTATATCACATATGCTTATTATACAATTGCATTCATTGTTTTTGTATCTTCTCTATTGATGGAATAACTCATTTCCAATTGGTCCTCACATAACCAGCAACATAACCATGGTGTTGATGATTTGGCATGAAATAATGGAAACATGTAAAAGGTTGAAGATCTCCAATTTTGGATCAAATAAAAAAAAAATTAATCTTTCATCTCGGGATCCTAGCTGAAATAAAAATTTACCTTCATAAAATTCCTTTTTTTTTTTTAAATCAGCACAGAAAAGTTGCAGTCAATTTTTTTTGGCGCATTTCAGATGCAAAAGTGGACGTCAAAAGGTTGCCTGAACAACTTGAGCGATGTTTATCAGTTCCACTGCAAGAAGAAGCCGCTGAACAAGCAGCTAAGGGACTTCTTTGTGGAAGGCAGCATCAACAACATCAAAGATAACTTCCAGGCAAGTTATGACCGGCCATTTATGGGGCTGACTGTCGTTACGAAGATGTAGTAAATCCATTAGATTTGATTAGATGTACTTCCATTGGTTGACTTTAGTTGCCAATCACAAGTTTAGTTTAATTTTAGCAGTTGACTGCCAATTTATTTAGCACATTCAATTGTTTGCAATGAGGATATTTTATTATTTCATTCATTTTTACAAGGAGTTCATTCCTAGATTTACATAAAAATTATGGAGCATCTGAATAATTTACTCGTTTTCAAAGGACTTAATGACGTACTGTGCCGACGATGTCCTGGCAACGTACGACGTCTTCAAAGTGCTGTGGCCGAAATTTAAACAAAGGTTTGCAGTGTCGCAGCCACACTTTTGACATTTTATTTGCTGCTTATTTTTTGTTATTCAGTATTAATCCATTTGTTATTTATTGCAGCAATATATTAAAATAATATAATATAATAATAATAAGATATACAAAATGTCTTTGGGTCATTCTCTCTCTCATGTTCAGTGCATCACTTTGGTCTTGCAAAGTCAAACTGTTTAAGACCCAACATAATCTTTGATTCCACCAATGATCTCTGTTATTATTGTTACAGTATGTTTATTACATACAGCCAGTGTTATGATGATTGAGCTTTTGGTTTAACCAGGAAGGGCTTATTTTAAAAAATGCATGCTGAACATTTAGTTATTTGTTAGCCTGAATGATGACATTGTAAAATCATGCCCCAGATTTCCCCACCCCGTGACCTTGGGGGGAATGTTTGAAATGGGGAAGGCATACCTGCCAGTGAATGAAAACTGGTTCAAGTACATCGAACGATCAAACGAGAAATACGAAGAGCTGGAGCAGAAAGGACTCGCGCTGCTGACCAGTCTTGCCGAGGATGCCAGACTCAAGATGAATGACGAGAGGCAGGTGTCCACTTCATTTTGTTTATTCTTTTACCTATTTTTCTAGGGATGATCCAATAAAAGTCGTAAGGTATTACTGTTTTGTTACCATAACCATATACATATAATATGATATGACTGGAATTTAAATTAGAGAATTTTCTCCTGTTACACTTCATCAACAAATAAACTCTCTAGTGGTTGTTGTGGCTGACCAAGAAGTGCCTTATAAATCGCTTCTTCTCCTTAACAGCTTCAAGCAGGACATCTGGTTGTGGGATCTCGATTGGACGAAAAAGTCCAAGAGGCTGAAAAAAATTGAGGTAAAATTGACAATATTATTAATTAATTAATGGTTGATTATTAATTTTATCGACCAGCATCTCTTCTAACCATTATTTCAACGAGAGAGATCGTGAAGTGAGAGAGCCCAATGGAGACTTTAGACTTAAATACTTGGAAATCATGATAAGACCTTGCCGTCGTTTGCCTGTCACTAAAAGATATTAAAACATTTTAATCAGTAAATTTTAAAATTATCATCTTTTAAATTGGCTTTTAATGCAGTATGAACTGAAAGTATTTTAATAACGTCGCTTTTATTATTATTATCATTATTATTATTATTTTATTACTGTTATTAACATTATTTTAATTAATGTTTCTAATATTGTGATGACGTTTAATAATTCATCGTTGAAATTGTTTTTGCTTTCATGGTCATCCAGGCTCCAAGCAAAACTAAGCCTAAAAGGATGACAGATGCAGCTCCAAAGTAATTAATATTCATTTAAGCCTTTCAAATAATTAATGAGGCTATTTATAATTTTATTTTATCGCATTCAATTCATCAGTTGCATCGATCTAGATTTAAGCTTTATGTATTTTATCAATAATTTTGATTTTGCCATTTTGATTATTCATTCTAATAACAATGATTACTAATCGATTGATTTTAACTAAAATGCGTTCGAAACCCAGCCTGCACTGTGCACATGCCCTTTGGAAGGAGCGCTATATAAATAGCTAACAAAAATGCGCCTCTTTGTCCTATTCATCACGTTATGCTGAGGACATTAATAAAATACTACTACTACTACTACTATTACTACGCCTCTGACACATTGCATATGGTGCTATGTAAATGAAGTGCACTTATTTATTTGCTAAAGTCCGTTGCATAACTAAGATGATTTCAACTTACTTAGTACATTTACATCATTGCTCAGGTGGTATGTGGAGTTGTGCGAGGTGGATGAGAACAACAACATGGCGCCCTCAAAGATTTCCCTCCAGCGCAGAATTGCCGTCAAACTCCTCCAGCTGGTGTGGAATGGCTTTCCTCTGCACCACAGTAACATCCACGGCTGGGGGTTCCTCGTCCCCTTCTCGTCCGATGCCCCGTTTAAATCCTCGGATTATCGGATCCCTGAGAACGGTGCCGAATTTCCCTTAAAGTTGGTAAAAGCCAGCTGCCTGTATTATATATTATTACTATATAATGTATGTGTAATTTTTATTTATAATAAATGCATAATTATTTTATGTGAAATAAATCATTCTATTTTAAATAATACTATTCATTTCATGAATGAATTTTCTGTATCGAGGTGATCATATTTTTGAATACATCAATGTTTTTTTTGATGTCATTATAATAATTTATGATAATAAATATCATCATCATCATTAATTTGATTCATTTAAATCAGTTTTATTGGACAAACTGCAAAATACGAGCTGAAAGAAGAGCGAGTGTCCAAATTGCATGTTGCACTTATTACGTATTACTAAATCATGAATCATTACATATTATAATGTTATTATTATAACATTATTATTATTTAAAATAATTACATTATTCAATTGACTTTCAGGCAGTTCGTTGAATATTGCAATAATATTCAGCCGGATGTCCTAAGGAAGATCCAAGCAAGCAAGAGGAGCGACAGCATGTTGGTGAAAGAAGTTCTCGATGAAATCGACACACTCTGGGAGGCTCACGATGCCAATCTGAACGAGGTTTGATTTCTCTGGGCTCCTAAAATCCGATGTTCGGATTGTTCTGGATTGTTCGAGCTCAGTCTTAATGGCAATAACGCAGAAGAATGTATGCACTGAGAATTAATATTAAGATTCAGCAATAGTTACTTTGCACGTCGGTTTGTGTGTTTTCTAGTATCATCGGTTTGCAGAAAAATTGCTTGTGTTCTTTCAAATCTTTGCTGTT
This sequence comes from Hirudo medicinalis, assembly GCA_011800805.1. NCBI lineage: Eukaryota > Metazoa > Annelida > Clitellata > Hirudinida > Hirudinidae > Hirudo > Hirudo medicinalis. The sequence goes on along the minus strand of MPNW01000272.1, from coordinate 34,470 downwards.
AATTGCAATGTAATAAAAAGCTTACTTAACGTTTGTGATTGCTATTTAGTTAAACAGATAATAATAATAATGATGATAATAATAATAAATATTAATACATTTCACTGACAAATTGCAGTTTGTAGGTCAGCCTAAGATCAAGAGTAGCTCAATGACAGCAGAAGAGATGCCAATACTCAATGTTGTTCCAGGCTGTTACTTCTACAGACTCCCACACAAGGTTATAGGTCAATTGCATTGAAAATTATAATTAATAATTAATATAAATTTTTATTGGATGCTATAAATATCAGTTGTTGGTAATCAACATTGTCAATGTTAAGTTTTGGCCTTTCAAGCATTAACATTATTATTATTATTATCATCATCATCATCGTTATTATTATTATTATCATTAATAACATCGTTAGCATTATTATTATTATTAGCATTATTATCATTAATATTTTTGGAGTCATTACAAACAAATGATCATAAGTTATTCCTACAAGGAATTCATCTGACCTTATTGCCTTTATGACATTTTTGACTTCTGTGTTTCAAGGATGGTGAAGGAAAAAACGTGGGCAACCCTCTCAGCAAGGGCTTCCACCATGACATCGACCAAGGTACCCTGGGGTCTCTGCTCGGGAAAAGCGTTGACGCGATCTTGAAGCAGGGAAGCAGCTCTTCCTACTGGAAGAATAATGTCAATAGGATCAGGTTGGCATGTATATTGCATTTGAATTTGTTTGATCTTCAGTGCTTAACTCAACTTCATAAGCGACAGAAACTCAACTTTATTTTGACTACTATTTGATGCAAGACAACTCCATTTTTAACAATTCAAACATCCCACACGACAGCGAGAACTCTTAAAACAACTCCTTGCACACGATACCAGAATAACAGAATGGCCGTAATGTGTCGTGTTCGAAACCCAGAAGTGTCATTTAAGAAAATTAAATTTTTAACATATGAATAAGCCTATTANCGAGAACTCTTAAAACAACTCCTTGCACACGATACCAGAATAACAGAATGGCCGTAATGTGTCGTGTTCGAAACCCAGAAGTGTCATTTAAGAAAATTAAATTTTTAACATATGAATAAGCCTATTAGTCACTGCTATTGGTAAATTAAGAATTATTAAAAATTTTATTTATAATTATTTACTTATGTATTACATATAATTATAAACTTTGTTTAATAAATATCTAATAAATTATTATATAGTTATTAATACCTTAATTTATCATTATGTTAGGAATTATTCTCTTCCGCAGCTCTCAATTCGTCATTGGTCTTGACCATGCTCTCTTCCCGGACAACATCACAAGGTAGTACTATATTATACTGGGTTATTACTATTATTATTGTTGTAGATGATGTTGTTGATGTCATCATTCTCATTATAGCTATTGTTATTATTATCATTATTTTTTACTTTAGTTTAATTAGTAAGTATTATGGTGATGGTGATGATGACAAACATCAACATCTACACCAGCAGCAATTTAAGTAGTCACAACAACAAAAATTGGTAATAATAATAAATATTAATAACAAATAATATTAGTAATTAATATAAATAACAATTAATAATAACAACTACAATTGTATTCCCTCAAGAGATGAAAATTACGATCCTGGAAAGTTTTATGGAGCCATACTTCCCAGGATTGTAACTGCCGGTACTGTGACCAGGAGAGCAGTTGAACCAACATGGCTGACTGCCAGCAATGCCTATGTGAGAATCTTTTTAAGCAAATATTATTTTAAAAAAAAACAACAATGAAATAGATTGTGCCAGGTTTTGTTTTTATGCTTAGTAATTCTAGAAAATTCATTTAAAATTTAAAATTTATAGCACGTTGCACTTCACTCTTGCTAAACGAAAATGCACTCCACAGAGCAACAGGATCGGCAGCGAATTGAAATCCATGGTTCAGTCTCCTCCCGGCTACTCCTTCGTCGGGGCAGACGTCGACTCGCAAGAACTTTGGATCGCTGCGCTGCTCGGGGACGCTCATTTTGCCGGGGAGCACGGTGGACTGGCCATTAGTTTTCAACTTGATTAGTAACAATGTCGATGTTGGTGTCAGTGTAACTAGTTACCAGTGATGGAATTTTAGGCCATGTCGATTTTTAAATAACATTTATTCAATTTAAATTGCTTGCATTTTTCTTACTTTATTCAGTAACAACTTGTTGTTATTAAATATCTTACATTTAAAGTACATTGAATTAATGTCGAATTAATTAAATTACTGCCATTTATTATTGCCAAAGTTTGGTCTTTAAAGATTTATCAAAGAAATAACGATGCCAGTTAAGTAACACGATACTGCAACAAATGCAAATCCGATGTTTAGGTTGACGTCCACTTGCACTTTGCATTGTTGTGTTTATTTTCTATTGCTTCCTCGCCCAGGTTGCACGGCTTTTGGTTGGATGACCCTTCAGGGCACCAAGGCAGAGGGCACGGACATGCACAGCAGGGTGGCCGAGATGCTTGGAATATCGAGGGAGCATGCCAAAGTCAGTCTTTCAGTTAATCATTAATTTTGAAAGATGATGCATTATAAACCTTCATGTTTCAAAATACTTACGTCCTGCCAATTCTAGCGATAAGTTATCGTCGGCATAAACTGCCAAGATTATATGTCCATTATTATTAGGTAATTTTGGAAAGTTGAATATCTTCATCCAGGTATTCAATTAAAGAATAATTATTATTGGTAAATTAAATCTCTTTATCCAGGTATTCAATTGAAAAAATTATCATCACTGATAAGTTAAATCTCTTCGTCCAGGTTTTCAACTATGGTCGAATATATGGAGCCGGGTTGAAGTTTGCCGAGCAGATGCTACACAAGTTCAATGCTCAGATCACCAAGGAGGAGGCCAAAGAACGGGCAATCAGAATGTTCCAGGCAACCAAAGGAAAGAAAGCCAGGTCTTTTTTTGCTAATCAGTTATTATTGCTATTTATTATTGATTATTTAGTTACTGGTTACAGTTAATTACTTAATTAATTAGCTGGAATTATTGTCGTACTTAAAAGTTGTGCGAAATTCAATTCGGTTTTTCAAGAGTCGCTTTTAATTGATGTTCTTCAAATTAAGTTGCAGGAATTAATTTGAGTGATCAACTTTTTCATCTCCATTTTTTTTTTCACCTTTCAAAAACTGCAGAGGAAAATATTCTGAGGACGGCATTTACGTGGCACTGGAATGGACAGGTGGCAGGTATTTTCATTAATTTGTAATTTAATTTGAATTTAATTAAGTAATTACAGTAATTAATCATCTTCTCCGATGCTATGTACTACTTATGAATGATTTACAGACTTACAATGGCATGCCATTATTCATTGTTTGTCTACGTTTGCATATTACATTAATTTAAACTGAGTTATTAAGTTGTAATGTTGCAAATGTTGATTGGATCTAATGTCTTTCGAGTGCACAAACAGATGAGCCAATGTCATATGTTTGATTTTCATTACAATAAAAAAACTAATATTTTTATATAAATAAATATTTTTTTTACTTTTTATACTTATTATTATTACTATTATGTTTTTCTATTCTAAGAATTTCATCCTCTAATGCAAACATTTTATCTTACGATTAATATTCTCCAGTGAGTCGTACATGTTCAACATGTTGGAAAAGATAGCCTCTTCGAGTCATCCAAAGACCCCCGTTTTGAAGGCCAGCATGAGTCAGGCCATCGAGCCCGCTGTTGTCGGGAAAGATGTGAGTCCCTTATCCATTTACTCAAAGTTACTGGGTTGGCATCAGTTAAGTAATAATAATAACAACAATGGCAATAATAATAATAATAATAANGTCAGGCCATCGAGCCCGCTGTTGTCGGGAAAGATGTGAGTCCCTTATCCATTTACTCAAAGTTACTGGGTTGGCATCAGTTAAGTAATAATAATAACAACAATGGCAATAATAATAATAATAATAATAATAATAAATAATAATAATAGCTAATTTGTAAGACAAACACGCATGGTATCAAAGGTGCTTAATTAGTAATGGTTCACTGAGTAGACTTTAGTGGTTAACTTATTAACCATTAAGTCATTTAATAATAGTTGTCATCATTTACCTAATTTACTAATTTGGTTAATAAATGGAAATCTCTAATTGTAAAAAGATATGTGCTAATACATTAATATTAATAACAATGATAATTATAATAATAATAATATGAATACGAATAAAATCAAATTAGTAAAACGAAATATGTCATTTAAGCAGGAGTCTTCATTTTTTCCATGGACATGTTTAAAAATTTTAACACCTTTGCCCTTGCAACACCTTGAATAATGCATTTAAATGTCAACCAGCCAATGGCATCATCTCATTACTAATCAGCATATTTACACTTACTTATTATGCTAGCTAATTTTATTATTAACCACATGCTACAGTTCATGACCAGCAGGGTCAATTGGGTGGTTCAAAGTTCAGCTGTCGACTACCTCCACCTGATGCTCGTGTGCATGCGATGGCTGTTCGAGGAGTACAACATCGAAGGTAGATTCTGCATCAGCATCCACGATGAGGTCAGGTACCTCGTCCCCGACAAAGACAAGTATCGAGCTGCCCTTGCCTTGCAAATCACAAACCTTTTCACAAGGTCAATGTTCGTCCATGAACTCCAGTTTGATGACCTGCCTCAGGTAGGTTGAATTAACACCTTCTTAAATTTATAGGCCATGTATTTGGATTGGTCTGTTTGTCCTGTTGTAAGTTGTCAAAGGGTGTGCTCGCTGCCGATTGCTAGGATGAATTTTGATTCTGTAGTGATATGGAAATCAGTTTAACATATATTGTTAAAATAACTGGAAATATGATGTTGGTTGATTCCTCAGGTTCCTTGAGCCTTTCAAATTAACAACGTAACTTACAAATTATAAGTTCTGATAAACAATTGAAAACTTTTTCTACGCCTTCAATAAATTTTTACATCATCTTTCATCCCTTCTCTGTGAATTAATGCACTCCGATTTTCATCTTCTCGGCAGTCGGTGGCATTCTTCAGCTCTGTGGAGATCGACAAATGTTTGAGAAAAGACTCACTGAATGACTGCATCACTCCTTCGAACGAGGGGGGCCTCCAGGAAAAATACAACATACCCAAAGGTTATGAGATGGAAAGCAGATGCTGGTTGAAGGGTTTTTAAGATGACATTCATCTTTATATCACAATTAGGTTTTCCCTTGTGAATGCACTTTAAGTCACTCAACAAAATTTAAGACAGCTGTTTAATACTGATGATAATAATACGGTCAATGTCCATCAATGTAAATCAGAACTTTTCCATTCATAGGAGAATCATTGACCATATCAGACATTTTGGAAAAGACCAATGGAAAATTGGAAGGTTGGTTGGCATTGATGACCCATGACACCTTGCAGGTTATATATTCTTTCACATTTTCCAGACAACCGAGCATCAAACGAGTTGGATATGGAGCTGGGAAAGAATGTAGCATTATGAGGTAATGCCTGGAAGCCATCTTAGAAAGTGTTCAGGAAGATATCTTATCGTAATTCCATTTTGTTTTGTAATTTTTGTAAATAAAAACGTTTTGTTTGAAAATCTTCTCAACATGCTTGCATATAAAAATACGATTGACCTTAAAAGGATTCCATCAGCAGATCCCTACAACAAATGTCAAAAAGACTTTGCAACTTTTAACTTATGTTTTTATATTTCAGTGAACAAACACTTTCTACAATCATTAATAATTTATTGGCTCAAACATCCCAGAGAAATCTAGAAGTCAAAATTGTCAAAAAATTAAGACTTTTTGTGGAAAATCTAGGCTTCCACCTCAATTTTAGTGCTCTTGAAGTAATCGGCAAACCACAAGATGTGATCCTCCTTCTCTTTGACAGTAAGGAAGGCATTCTTCGACAGGCCATGTACTACCAGCTCCATGAAGTGCCTGACGGGTCCCTTGTTGGGGAAGAGGGGGAGATATCGTTCGAGGAAGATGTGCTCATGGAAGGAGGAGTCTGCTTCCAAACCTGATTGATTGAATGGATGAATCAACAAATGTTTACCAGGAGAATGTTTTGTACCTTGTCAAAAGGAATGACAACTTGTTTCCTCCAATAATATCACGTTTTAATCGAACCATCAAAACATTCGTAACAACTTGTTTTAAATTGATAATGTAAAAATTGTAGGCAAATAGTTTATAGATTTAATTATGCCGTAAACAAACGATGATCGGAGCCACAAAATTAAGTAAAATGAATACAACCAAATAAAACTGGATTGTAGAGGATTAAACCCCCAATGCTGAAAAAATCCTATTGGGTGCTATAGATTATATCTGCATTTGCATTTAGCCGATCTTTTGAGTGCTTCATCTGCGTAAGATGTGTGTCAGGTACTACAGCCATCCAATCATTTATGTAGCACTGCAGACATTTATTTAGCACCTCCAATGTTAGCCAATTGAAACCTGCATCTATTTCCAAAATGATGCCAACTTACCCTGCTCATTGTTGATTGGGAAGTTCCATAACTTGCCCTCTTTGGTAAGGTTGACAGCCTCCTCAAAGAAATTCCTCGGAATTGGTTGGAGGGAATCTTCTCGACTCTCTCTTTCCAGTTGATCGAACAGCGACTCGCCCTCGGAACCCAGGGTACAGAACTCTGGATAGTTGAATATTAAATTTATAAATTAACAACTTGAATGCCTTTTGAATGGCCTGAGTTTCTAAGATTACAACTAGAGTATTTGGTGATGGTGATGATGGCTGGCAACATGCATTTATGACAACAACATGGTAGTCATGTACCATAGTTCTAGACTATTTACTTTCACTTAGATAATTTTAGATAAATCTAATAATCTAATAATTAGGAAATATAAAATTTTAATTTTCAATGAAAATTATTCAGGTCTGGATATTTTAAGCAATAAGAATAAGAGACAAAATGCAAAACGAAGTTTGCTAGTTACCTTCTATCATTTTCTCATTGAAAATACCGAGGCCTGTTCCCGTAAATAAGTCAATTGACTTGCTGCATAAAAAAAAAAACTTTCAATGCTAAAATTTAAATTTTTATAAAAATAAAAAATCCGACAGATCATCCAACAAAATGAAAAATAAAAACAGATAATTCCTTCCTAATTTGTAAAAGTTGCATTGTTATAAGTTCTTCAAAAAATATCACCAGAAAAACATAATTTATTTAAATCAAAAGCATCTGTTTTATTAATATTATGGTAGCAAAAGACATTACAATGTAAAGATTTTCATGACTTTGTAATTGATTCAATAGTAGAAATCAGTAAGTAAATCCTTAGTAAGAAAATACAAGACACCTTCTGCCATCCTCCATAAACAATGGATTCAGTCTTGCAAATGGTCTCATTTTCTTAACATCCAACCTTAGTCCAGAAAATATGCCACTGCAAGAAATCATTAAAACGAGTCAAATAAAATTAAAACAATCATTTCCAGCAAACAATCATCAAAATCATCGCACTAAACTATGCATTTCACGGAGAATCGACTGGAGATGTCACCTGATCGATGGAATTGGCTTTCCAGGTATGGTTGCATCCTTTTCCAAAGATTTTAATAAATTAGACAATTTCAACAGATCAGGATCAGTTATGGGACTGGTCTCTTCAGCTGGTGTGTCCTCTGCAGTCACATTCTCTAGAGGCTCATCTTTGGCAGGAACATTTTGAGCACGCTTTATTTCAATGGTCTTATCTTTTTTTGGGAAGTGGTGCCTCCTTTCATAAAAAAAAATCTCTTGAGTAAAAGGTGATAAAATTGTTGCATTAGAATTCATTTATATAATAATGTAATGCTATTGTAGGAGAATAATTCAAATTTATATTTTAAATTTAGATTCTATGCTTTGAGGTCTAATCATATCATAAACATCTTAAATTTATCAGATGGATTTGTAAACATTCAAAAACAATGTTCAATTCTCAATTGCCTGGAGTCCAATGTGCAGGACTACTACTACTACTACTACTACTACTACTACTACTAATAATAATACTAATAATACTAATAATAATAATAATAATAATAATAATAATAATAATAATAGTTAATTTATAATGCGCCATTTGCATAGCCTCAGACATATTTAAGCTTATTGCCATGAAAAAACTTTGGTTGTCTCACTTTGCCTCATAATTTGAATATTATGTGTCGATTCAACTTTGTTAGGCTTTTTACATGATAATGTTTACTTTTTCTTATTAGTAATAGCAGGCCAAGGAATGTTACGTAATGACATAATAGTTGATTTCAGCACATTTTCACATTTTATTAAATTCATCCACATTGACTTTAGCACCTATTTAACCCATTTATAGCCGTGTTAATGATTAGTTTTGTTTGTAATGATGGATATTTGAAAAAAGTTTTTACAAGGCTGGGTTTGCTTACTTTGATTTTGCTTTCTTTTCAGCAGGTAGTTCCTTCTCGCTCAAAATGTTTGATTTCCTTCAAAATAAAGAAATAATACTATATAAGAATTTGTACAAATTACTTTTTTACAAGGCTGGGTTTTTTACTTTGGTTTTTCTTTCTCTTCAGCAGGTAGTTCCTTCTCAATCAAAATTTTTGATTTCCTTTCAAGAAATAATACTATATAAGAATTTGTACAAAATGCGTTTTCTAAAACGCAATTATTCAAATAAAAGTCAAACAAAATCTAATGTCCATGTATGGTTATATAACCATAAATAAATCAAAGTCATAAATATTCCAATTTTTTTGAAAATGCAATAGCTTACCAAAATAGAATAGTCCTTAAAAACGGAAGCAAAACTTACACAGCAGACATTTTCTTTGATGGTTCTGTTTTGTCATGACTTGACAACCTCTTCAGCAAATTGGAAATAACTTGATTGTCAGGTTCGCCACTAAACAAAATCGAAGTTTTATAATATTCCTTTTTATTGCAAACACTAACAAATCTAAATCCGACAAACCTATTAGTAGCAAAAGTCCTTACACCTTTAAAAAGTGGAAGAAAGCGAGTCCTCAACGCATGCATTTTGCTGAAGGTTGGTGGTCGCGCAATGCAATGCGAGCGATATTCTAAATAATAACAATGAACTAAGAAGAGATGGAACTGATTTATACAAGTTATTAAAAATAAGAAGCATAAAAATTATTTCTATAACACAGAAAAATAATTTAAATGCAATTTCAACAGAAGTTTTTATCGGCTTAGTGTACCTTGAACTTTACTTCGAGTATTTGCTTAGTTTAATTTGCATTCGTCCATAATTTATAATTGCCAACAACTTATTGCTCAAGTAATTTAGTAAGTTAGTATTTTTATTTTAGTACATTGTTTTTCCATTCTGACGTTGCTTTATAAGTGGATATTAAAGTCCGCACAAAACCAAATAACTAATGATTGCAAGATTTAGTTGCTTGGCAATCGTTAGAGCATGAAAGTGTTCTTTGAACATTTTTTTCCAACAGTTTTTAGAGCTTTAATAAATTTATTTTAAACTTAAATATTCATCGCATCAATTAAAAGATTTTTTTCAAATAAAGGTAAGTTAGACATAGATTTTTTTTTACTTAAACAACGATTTAATAATTATAAATATTTTTAAATTCTTGCGAAAATCTAATAAGTAGTTTTCAGTTAGAAGAATTATTGAACATTTTATATTATCTTTTATTTTATTGAAATTTTAAAAATGAATGCAAATTATTTATGTTATTTTAATAAAGTATTCAAAAATCACAAAATTTCACAAATAGCGTCCCTTTATAAAGGACTTAACATCTAAATACGCTCGTGCTCTGCTATTTGTCTGTAATACAGGTTGGAGTCTCGGAAAATTTGAAATGGCCGACAATTCCTTCGCTGGAGGTACAAATTGTATTTTTGAGAGATCAGCGAATGTTAACTTTTATGGGGTTTTTGTTAAATTATCGGAACGCATTTCTAAAATAGGCTTCTTTTGTCTCAACCATCTCATCGCTTTGTAAAAATCGTTAACTTGGCTGAGTGTGAGATTGTTTGACGTTATCGAAAGTGCCTACAATGTTTTAGAAGCGAATTTTTTCTTTTTTTAACGCGCGTCTAAGTTGTTTAATAGTAAACACATTATGCAATGTTATCAATAATAACAACATGTTAAGTATAGAAATTTGTTTGTGGAGTTTTTTTTTAAATTTTGTTATATTATGTTAACTTTTTTTAACCTTTGATAAAGGTTTAACTGGAATCCTAATTGAAGCAATCAACATTTCCAGTTGAGGATAACTATATTTGTATTTCTTTGAATATTTTAGCTCAAGACTATGTGGAAGGCACTGACCCAAACATGCCAGGTGAACCGGATGCTGACTCGATAAAACTATTTGTTGGGCAAATCCCGAAAGAAATATCAAAGGAAGAACTGACAAAGATATTTGAAGCTTATGGTCCTATTTATCAAATTGTAAAAGTTAAAGACAGAAATACTCAAGAATATAAAGGTAGAGAAAACTATAGTGAGATGTTGATGGATGCAATTTAGATTCATTTCTGTAACTCATGCCTGTGGCAGAATAGGATGAAGAATACTTTGTATTTATAGGATGTGCATTTGTTACTTATTACAAGAGGCAGTCTGCCATTGATGCTCAAAATGAATTGCATGGAAAGAAATCTTTTCCTGGGGTAAAGCCTTTACTGTTAAACATTTGCTGAAGTCACAAAGTGGACTTTTGATATGCTGATCAAACACCTTTTGCAGAGAAATTTTGTTCTTAAGTAAAATTTATGATTGAAATTTGTGTTTCAGTTGAAGGGCCTCATGCAAGTTAAACCTGCAAACAGTGAATTAAAGAATGGTAAGTGGACACGACCTGCACTCTTTTAATGTTAGCTGCACTGAAATGCTTACAATTTAAGGATGTTTACAATTTGATTACGACTTCTTTTCAGAAGAAGAAAGGAAGCTTTTTGTGGGAATGCTTCCAAAGAACATGGCAGATGAAGACTTGAAAAAAGAGATGCTGCCCTTTGGAGCGATCGAGGACTGTGTCGTTCTACGAGACAGGGACGGAAACAGCAAAGGTCGGCATTGCTTTGCATTATCGATCACTAGTTATATTATTAGCGTATTCAAATGCGATGCTAGTTTTTGTGAGAATGATTGAAAGCTGGCAAAGTTGCAAGACCTCAGATTTGAATGAGGACCACGATGGTGGTGAACAGGGCGATATTAAGGATTGTGTTGCTTGTTGAGAAAGGACTCCATGCACTGTATTTATTTTGTATTAGTTTTTCTTTTAACTTGTTATATTTGTTGTTATTTTGTGGAACCCACTTCTCTGCTCTTTTTTTTTTTATAGTCAAGGATGGTTTTGTTTGTAGGCTGTGCATTTGTGACCTACGCTACTAAGAAAAGTGCCGCTAATGCCATAAAGGGATTGCACCACGTGAGAACGTTAGAGGTAGATGTCATTTATTTTACATTACATTACATTTACACACAATCTAGTCTAGTGTCTGGTTGAAGTGATGATTTTATGTTTGTTATGTTTGTGCTTCTGAAGATGTGTATGTTTTATGCGATGGTCTCAGGACAGGATACAAACCTTCGCGACATGCCAGCGTGGTAGGGTACGTTAGGTACATTAAGTACTACTTACTAGGATAGCGATAGCAGGTGAAGATTGTGAACAATGATTAACTGAAGATTTCTTAGCTGAATTAGTATTTAAGAAATAGTATTCATTGTTTTAGTTATTTTGAAGGAGTGGCCCAATTGAACTGACACTTGTTTCTGGTTGTGCAAACATTTCTCTTCTATAGTAGTGGGCGTGTTTTTCCTTTTCTGTCTCCTATTGGCTGCAACGAACAATTTTGAATATTTGAGTTGCACGTCTCCAGACGATGTTTGGGCAGGTCGTGTGGCATGCCCTGTGTGTTATGGGCATTGTGATGTGCTGCAAAATGTCCATATTAGTTTCCATGGTAATACAAATATTATGCAATTATTTAAAAGTATGGATGTGCATTTATAAGCTTTTGTGAAATATTTAACTGTTTTTTTTTAAGTATTTAACTGATATTTTATAATTTATTGCAATTAATGAGTCATCAGAGGTGGATGCAAATTCTGAGCATCATATTGGGCTGTCGAGCTTAGGGTCAACTGATCGTTCTTTGTGATGCTTATCTGGAGTTTTGATGGGATGGTTTCCAAAAATATTCATAGTCCTTTTCACCAACCCTTAACTATAAAAGCAGACTCTTAATCAGACAAAATTGGAACATATAAATTTTGAAAATGAGCAGCTATTTAAAATATCTTTTGTCAATGGTCAGGGTGCTTCTGCTCCTCTTGTGGTCAAAGTTGCTGAAACTCAGAAGGAGAAGGAGATCAAGAAGAAGGTGAAAGAAGGAACCATGATGAACACCGTGACAGGAAGCTTTGTAAGTTTCACGGTTTTTGATGTCATGCAATGATTTGTTTGGACATTGATTGCTCTGGGGTTCAGGAGGCTTGATGCCTCAATGGATGTTTTGTCTCTAGTGATGATGATGATGATGAAGATAGTGATGATTGCTATTATTTAGTCATGTACTTTGTTGGGTTTTTTTTTTATTATCCTGATGATAATTTGTAATAAATTTTATGTATTCAAAGATTTGAAATTCACTCGCAACTCATAAAGTTTATCTTTAATTTTCAGGGAGCTGCAAACCCATTGGGTGGGTGGAAGTTTGGGTTACAATCTGATCTGTAGTTTTAAACTGACCTCTTAAAAGTATCAGTGATGTCATGACGGAATGCTAATTTAATTTTTGTGTTGATTTTGTTTTCATTAAATCTTATTCCAGCCACTCCAGGCTATTTCAGTGCTGCTCCACCAGTTGCCAACCAGCTGAACACGCAGAATCAGCCAAGTTAGTGAATGGACTCGTTTGTCGTACCTGTCCATGTGAACTTTAATCTCTGCAGCAACTAAATGTTGTTTTGACACCAATTATTTGGGTTTGACTATGTAGTGCACATGGAAAGCATTCTACGTCGGTTTGTCGTGACGACGTGGCTAAAAGATACCACAGTTGGTTTAAAGCTGAATTGATTTCATTTCAGATCCAACATTAAATGCTCTGTCGAGCTTGGCACAGTCGCCAGGTAAGAAAGCTTAAAAATTCAATTGATGTAGTAATAGCCTCAGCAGTATGTGTCGCTAGGTGTTGAATATGTATAGGCATTGATTTCACATATAACCAGGATTCGTTTTCATCTTAAGGTTTCGGCAACACCAGTCTTCAGAACTTGGGAACTGCTCTTTCTGCCATAGCCAGTGACCCCTGTAAGTGGCTTGTATGTGCTTTTATGGATGGATAGGGATGAAGAGCACATGTGATGGATTGTCAGTGTGATATATTTAATAAATAAATGTAATTATAACAGCACCAATTGATCATTCCAGTGCTCAGTGCTTTCCTCAATCCTAACGTGGCTCTCATCCAGCAAATGACCAATGGAGCCACCAACGCCATGAGCCAGCCTCCATCCAACACGACCTTCGGTGAGCTCTCTGACTGATTTGAATCACTAATGAATGAATTAATTAATGAATTAACCACCTAGTTGTTATGAGGGATTTTTAACTTTAATTTTGCTGGAGAATATTTATTTAATGATTGAATTGGTCATTTATAACCAGTTGATTACATTCAGTTTAAAAATATCTTGTGACGTAGTGGAATTGATGCTATAGGCTTCAGAACGTTTTGCGAGAGCTCAATGGGTAATACTATCATCGTTTTTCCAATCATCAGGTGTTTATGGGAACAATCAAACTCAGCAAACTCCGCAGGTTGCCAACTGGAAAAACCCGGGTAATTGAGAATCCATATGTTAACACAACTTATAATGTGAATATATTAGTGAAATAAAAGTGCTATGTTAATCATGTTTAATTATTATTTACGTTGTGGAATATATTATATTAATTATCAATTAACAACTTCAGGCATGGACGATTGCAACCTCTTCATATTCAACATTCCCGAGAATTACAGAGAGGGCGAACTGATGCAGTTGTTCGCTCCGTTCGGAAACATCGTCTCCTCCAGGGTCTACTACGACAAGAAGACCAACAAGAGCAAGGGATTTGGTGAGATTTGAACTCTAGACATTAGGACCGAGATGGAAACATTTTGCGGCAATTCTGCCCATCGCCCGGCATGATCCTTAATTCTGATTTTGACCAGGTTTCGTCAGCTATGACAACCCATCCTCATCCAAGGCTGCCATCCAGGCCATGAATGGGGCTCATGTTGGCAACAGGAGGATCAAGGTCGAACTCAAGAAGCCTAGGACTGAGGGCAAGCCCTACTGAGATGGTTTGGATCAGATTGTGTGCTTTACTTGTCTCGAAATTTTTCTTGATACTGTGTGTGTATATATATATATTATCATTATTATTATCCATGCTGTTTTATACTCTAAAGCTAATACCAGTAGTACTATATTATAGTAATAATAATGATGGCTATGCACCTAGTAACAACAATGTATCTTATTAGCACCTATCTTTAGTACATGGTAATGTTAATATGTATAGTTATCATTACGCTGAGTGACACGATGGCCTTCATATTATGTGCCCTTGCTTTAAGCACTCACCATTTTATCATTTATATAAGTCTATAAATCATGCATGACCAATTTGTTATTGTTGTTGTTACGCAGGTTCTATGAGAAGAGATGATGATGATGATGATGATGATGGTGACTGTATTTTATGGTAGCCGTAACTGTGTGGAGATGCTAGCATCATTGCAATAGCTGATGTCGGCGATCGTTTTGTTTCACGTGTGGATTCTAACTTTCATTATTGAATATTATTATTATTATTATTATTGTTTTTGTTATTATTATTATTATTGAATTTTCATGTTGTTGTTACTTACTATTATGACTTATTTCTATGAACTCATTACAAAAACTTTTGTATGTGGATGATAATGATTGTTTGTTATTGGTGGTCTTGTAATAAGTGGCCACTTTGTCGTCAAAGTGAAGTTGGTTTCCTTCTGTGTCTGTTGTCGTACTTTTTTTGAAATAAAAGGCAGCAAATAAAACTGGTTGTGAGGTTTTTAAACCTGCCCCTCTTCTTTTACAGTGTTAAGTTTGTAAATATGATGATAATAATAATAATAATGATTATGATTATTCAGTTGTTTAATAAATCTCTCAATTCGTCAACTATTAAGTTTATTAATATTAATGACTTGTATGGTTAATGAAAAAGTCATATAATTTAAATGTAAATAACCATGCAGGTATGCTGTATCAATGTGTGTCAGTGTAACACATGTTTAATTATTAATTATGTTTGCAAGAAAGCAGAACTTCAATCCTTAATCCTTAGTTCCAATTGTTTAGTCATCTCTCAGTAATATCTTTATGTAGGGAAGCCAATTGAGACGATCGCATGGTGGTCAGTTATCTGTTTAAATATGCACTGGTAATAGTTATATTCTATAATAGCAGTACGCGATGATGACAATGATGTCATGATGGTGGGCATGATCACAATAGATGCAGAGTTTGAGGGTGTAGCATCCATAAAAGTAGTAGGTTATGGTTATTACCGAGTACGGCTTTCCCCCATATGATTATGTGTGTGGTTCTCAGATGATTTCTCTCTGTGTTGTTGTTGGACTTTGAAATATTCCTGTCAGAAGTGAGTCCATTTTGTATGTCTTTAGCTTATCACTCAATTTCTGCACATTTATTTACTCATTACTAAATATTCATTATAAAGTTTATTCTAAATATGCAGTTCATGCAGATGTGATTAAAAGTCATCTAAAAAAATTATGGAATATATTTTCATTGTTGTTTGGCTAATACTTGTGAATATGCAAAGGTGTCCAATGTACAGGTTACTAAGTAAATCTATCCTGTCTCAGTAAGTGGAATTTTTATCTAACTTGTTTTTGTCTGCCCATGTAAATGCTCCAAATAGTTTTTTTTTATAAATATATAATGTCCTTATAACATGCTTTCATTTATGTTGAGTTCAGCTTATAACCATTACTATAGGCTAAAAATTAATTTTACTAGCCATCATGATGTTATCACTATTGTTATTAATTAAGTTTAGTACTGATTTCAGCCATTATCATAAGCTATTATTAATGCTACAATCAATGCTTCCCTCAAGATTTTGTGCTGAAATTATTCAATTTCATCAGAGCATTACTCACTGTAAATGCAAGCGAAGTTATCATCAAAGTGTGGCAATGTTATCAGCAGTGACATTCTACAATGGCTTGCAATCATCTGGAGATTCAAGGTGAGAAATAATGAGTAGATTAAAGCCATGTCTGGTTCATTAACAAATGTTGTGCCTGTAAAATCAATTTCCTTTTACCTCGCTATCAGTTTTCGTCGTTAAGCGGTTATGTGGTTGTGATTTGCAGCATTTTCAACAGAAAAGTGAATTTAAAAAAAAATATAAGAGTTGTTTTTTATTATTTTATTTTTGCAGCATTTGTCTTCAGTTTGAAAACTAATCGGGAATGGATTCAATCCTATAATGCTCTGACGATCAAAGAAGACAGTACTCTAAGCACAGATACTGAAGATTCATGTTTATGAAGTACAACAGCAATGAATGCAGTACAAAACATGTCATTAAAATTTCTAGTACTTATTTATTTTCATTAAAAGTTTGACATTACTCGTGTCACGTTGCTTGTGTTTCCGTTAAATATTCCACGCAAGGATGAGTTTATTGATGGTACCCAGGCACAAGTGCATCTCAGACCTAGTTATATTCACAGTATGGAAAATTAAGTACATCTGGCTAATGGGTGAACAAATCATGCAGTCCTAAAAATATTCTGTTTTGAACCATTGGAAATGGCTGCATTCGTAGATTTGATTAGAAGATAAGAATGCTGAGTTGTGCAAAACTATCCCCTGCTGAGTAAGGTTAGAAAGGTCTAGAAACCAACAAAAAGTCAGAAGTAATATTATAAAAATATACTGCTAGCATTCTCAGTTTATTGTTAGCATCCTTTCCAATGAAATAATAAATTGATTTGAGTCTGAAATTTAACAACTGTCATTTTTCACAGGAGTCCTTGTCTCCTCAGGTCGTCGAACGTCTTCTTAGTGACCACATTTCCACTCGAATCTTCAAACTCCTCCTGTGAATCATTAAACAATTAATTAAGCCAATGATGACGACAATGAGGATGCTTGTTAACGACTGACAAAGTTAAAGCATCTGGATATCGGATGCCTAAAGGGGGCGATGTATAGAAAACATTCAGTAAGGTCAGAATAAAAAAACAGTGCTTGAAAAAACGTACTTCGGTGTCAGGCCTCCATCTCTCAACTTCCTTGGAAGCTTTCAGTTTCTGCCACACTGCAAATACAATTAGAAATTTATTATTTTCAGATCGACAGCCTGAGTATTTACAATACATTCAGCAAAAATGCAAAAACCATGAGCTAGTAATAAAAATTATCGTTTACTCAAGCTCATAGATTTAGAATTGTGGCTACTAACATGCAATGGCATCTTCAATAAGGGTGACATTGGCAAAGTGGGCTGTGTTTGGAACACCAAGGCACCTCATTCCATGGGCATGCCTCCACTCTGCAAAATGTCTCTGGAAGACCTTGGGCCCCCTATAGGTGTAGTTTCCGCAGATCTCACAGGTGTAGCTGATGTTCAACCCATGCAACTTGTAGAGCCAGTAAGGGATTGGTTTACCATCCCAGCCCAAAGGAAGGTTCTTTGGGTTGTAAGGAACGTCGTTGTCCTCATTGTCCGACTCGTTATCAGAGACGACCTCATCGTCGGATTCCTCTCTCTCATTGACCGTCCTTGCCTGCTTTCTCTGAATGTTGTCTTTAGTGGCAGCTCTCTCCTCTCCCAGAAGTTCAATCAGTCCACAAGTCTGAGCCTCCAGAAAGGCAATCTCTTTCAAGGCTTCAGAATCCCTAAGCATAAAACTGTTTGTTATTGAATGGCTTCAAAATACAGTGGAATGATGTGACATGATCAGATGGAGGAATTGTTTTATATAATTATTCAATCCAGTGATCAAATCTAGCAGCCTCTTGATGACTCTAAGCTTTCATCTTACTGATCATGTGATTAGGATCACATCATTGCAACATGATTTACTAAAGCAATTCACTTAAATCATGTTTCGATTAGTCACCCAAGTCGAATGGTTTCAAAAGTTGGTTCATGTTCAACAATATGTCAGAATAAGTTCATGTGCAACCTTGTCTTCCCAGCTTTGCCTGGCTTTGATTTGGCCAACAGGGTCTGATTGATGTCATTCAAGTCCTTTCCTTTGCACGAGAACAGTCTCTGGGCTCTCTCTTCCAAAGTCCTGAGACAAAAGTCCAAAGTGAATATGCTAATTAAACATGATTAAATGTTTATCTAAATGCTAATTGACTGTTTAACTTGCCCGCCACGTTTGAGGCCGAGGGCCATGAGAGCCGACTTCAGACGATCCAACCCCAACGATGCCAACTCCTGAAGCAAAACATCACAAATAATTATGTAAATTATTAATCACAAGTGAATATTCATATGACATCGCAGAGATTCCTATTAATTAAGGCATGTACATTCGGTAACATTATCTAAGTAACGGTTTTCAATTCGTTTAAGGAAGATTTCAATAATATTAATATTATATTCAGTTACTCTCATGAATAAATGTGAACATTACCTCCCAAGATGAAAATGTTGACAGGTCCAGATGTGCTCCTGTGTGCGCCAAAGCACCTGAAGCTTCTTTCTGCAAGCATTTATTAAAATTTGAATCTGCAGCTTCATTGATCAGTTATTCACAGTAATAACAATAGCAATAAACATAAACATTAATGGAATCGTATTCACAGCGTTAAGGTGTGCTAATTAATGTTTGTCAATTAATTCCACCACTCGAAATGTTGGAAGCGGTGCATGAAATGGAACAATTTAAATCAAAAACTATAAAGTCTGCATGACCAAATGCACATAATAGCAGAACTCACAGGCCACCCTGGACAGGTGCCTTCTGCCCAATCTTTCTCAAAAGCCATGGCCACCTTCTCTGTTTGCTGTAAAAAATACATTTAGTGAGACAATATTCTGTATTTTTAAATAATTAGATGGATTTATATTGAAAGGGTAATATTATTAGACTGTTGGATAGTTAGATGCATGATATTCAGCATCTGTTTGTATCGTTTTTAGTGCAGAATTGCCTGAGGAACACACCTTTGCAATGTCAAACAATGGCTTCACTCGAGACAGGTAATCCTCCAGGTAAGTCAGCAGAGCAACCAGGTAACTGATGAAAAACATTAATTATTGATGAAATCACACATTTTTTGTTTGGAAAAAGATATCAAGAATATAATTATTAATATGAAATCAATATTGTTATTCATATGTATTATTATTCGTGAATGTTTTGATCATCAGTAGTAATATTATGTTGTTCCAAATTAGTTTAAACAAATTTACTAACTCTTTGTATGCTGAGTTCTTCCGGTCCTTTGGAATGTCAAAGAAGCAGTCAAAAGTGGAGAGATAGGCCAGGTAGTCCACTCTCTAAAAATAACAATAACTTTTATTTTCAATTCACTTTTAACTCCAATTCACCTAAACAATCAAAATGTGTCGTTATAAATTCTAACAAACATCTACATGAAATTTATAAAACAAGCCAACATTGCAAAAAATCAAATCCAAAAATAGAATAAAACACGTTTCCCTTTATTTCTCATATTTTTGTTTCATTGTCGACAGAAAGGTTAATAGAAATTTAAATGTCAAGTGGTCTCGTTAATCGACACATCCATTAATCTGGATGGTGTTTATTTATGTGGATTTAAATAAATAAAACTAGAAAATGCAATAAAAACAACAACAACTACAACAACAGCTCAGCAATCATCACTCACCTCCACCCCTTTGAGGTTGATGAACATGTTGTACATCTCGTGCAGGTCGAGGTACTTGCCATAACCCTCTTCGTCAGTGAACGGCACGAGGTCTTCAATACGAAATTGCAAGTTAAAAAAGTTAAGTTCATTTAATTTGTTCACTAATTATTTAAGTTAATAAACCAACCATTTAAAATTGAACTGAAATTAACAAAAAATCGTCATCATCGTCATCGAATAATAAAATAAATCCCCCACCGAGATTCTCTTCCGTATTTTCACGGGACTTTGCAAGTTCGTCAAACTCCACGCACATCGGGATGCAGATCTGAACATAAGTTTAGAATACGCGTTACAAATTACAGAATCAACAAAATTAAAATTACAAATAATTTAATGAGGAAAATAATCAGTCAATTATTTATAAAAAAAAACTGTAATCACTGCCAGAACATCTGACGACACCGATTACAAATAGCGCACAAATCAGATCGAAGCAAAAGTTTGATAAACCTTTGTGTAAATATTTACGTGTCGTTAAAACCGTTTTGATTTAAGAATGGCTGGGTGGATTAATTTTAGAACGATGAATATTCATTGATGTGAGGATCTCACCTCGTTGGGATGTTTGCGATGGAAGTCCTTGAGGGATTTCAGTCTGTTGTAGAACTCTGCAAACTCGTTCGGACCCGACAGAGCGGCTATTTCTTCCTTTCTCAAGCTAAAATTGGAATCAAGGTGATTGGACAAGCTTTAAAAATAACTTTAAATAAATAAATTTGTAAACAATTATGCATTTATAACTACTTTTAAGTTCATGGATATCATCATTATTTGAAATGATTGACACCATCACATCACATGTGAATAACTGGGCACAGTGTAATTAGTCCATACGTTATTTTTACATACATATTTTTATCTATGCAACTCACCCATCCTTGTCATCATAGAGGCTTCTCAGCTCTCTGACATTTTCTAAAGACCTCTAAAAATATAAAATAAAATACATTTCAATGAACAAAATGCTAACTGGTATA
Source organism: Hirudo medicinalis (assembly GCA_011800805.1). Taxonomy (NCBI): domain Eukaryota; kingdom Metazoa; phylum Annelida; class Clitellata; order Hirudinida; family Hirudinidae; genus Hirudo; species Hirudo medicinalis. Next base: position 13,472 of record MPNW01000272.1, on the reverse strand, counting down.
ATAAATTGTAAACAAATAAATTATAACATATTTACAAATTAATCTATGATAGCAAGTCATGACACCCTTGCCACTCACCTCCATAAGGATCTTCATCCTATAATCAGAATTGATCTGTTCCCTCTTCTGAAAAAAGGAATTGAATTGATATAGGTATGTCATTATGACATGATTGTAACCATTTAAGTTATCATGAGTTACTAAGTAATTACTGAAATAATAGTTCTGCAAGATTGCACTGTTCCAAAGTGTTTCTCGAATCCAAAATGGATTCCATTAATTTTTCTGGAAGAGGTTGATTGGAGGTAAGTTGGTCTGTTATTAGCTTTTATTCATGTTTATAACCAAAATTTTTTGAAATATTCCCCTGACATGGGTTTATTCACTCTTTGGAAGTCGAGCTAACAAAGACTTTATTTGGAAATTTATGACGATTATAAAAAGCATTAGCATTTGTTATCAGTTAGCAACCCTTAATCAAAATGATTATGAATTTAGGTATGTGATTCAAATGTGAATTATTGTGCATAGGAAAGTGTTGTTTCAAGAAACTCACACTTTTCTTTGGATGTAGTGCCTCTTTTACGGTGGCTTCTGATAATCGTTCTGCCATTTCATGGCATGATCTTTGTAATTCAAGAATGCTGCTATCTGCCATTTTATGAATTAATGCTGTTTCCTTTCGAAGAAAACAAGCTCCCAATTTCGCTCGGTAAAATAAAACAACGCCGACAATAGCAAATTTTGTTGAGTAAACTTTTCAGGTCGTAAACTAATATCAGCATAAAATATAATTTTTTTATTAAAATAATAAAATATTGTATTATAAAACTTTATAGAATTTATAAAAGTGAACTGTTAATCAAGAGTGAGATTACAATTCTAATGTACAATAAATTTCAAATAAATTTCTATAAGTTATTTTTTTACAGTTACAATTTTAATAATAAATTCTGTTAGTCGTAACCATCGACGAGATTCAAATATACTATGCATAACCAAAGCCTCACGTTCGGAAAATCTTCTAATATCCTCGATAACATTTAAAGCAGTGATGCACAACCTTCTGTTTCATCAGCGGCGATTGAATCCAGATCGGCTTACTGCGGAACAAATCATTATTCTAAGTTTGCTCTGGAGGCAGTTCGATATGAGATCTCAAATGAAGTAGCAGCTGCACTTGCAAATGCCCTTCTTCAAGATGTAGGCTATTTGCAGACTCATGGAGTCATAGATCCAAGCAAGATGAAACAAGAGAAAGAGAGTCTGTGCTGAGGCTTCTTTGGAATCTTCAAATGCTTCTAAATTGCTTGCTATTGGTTTTGATAGCAAAAGAGACAAAAACTCTCTAGTTTATGAGGAGAGAGACATGGAATGTCAATGATCTATCAACAGACCAGAGCTTACTGCTAGAATATATGTTAGTGGTCTCCGCTGGGACTATGTTCACAAAGAAAAAAATTGGTTAATGTTATTATTTTATTTAAATAATTACTTTCGTATGTTTCGGTTACTTGACATGTAAAGATATTTTAAATGATAGAATTTTCGTATTGAAACAAATATTCATTATTTGCAGGACCTATTTACCATGCAAGATGGCTTACAGCTGTAGTCAGGATTCTAGCTCTCTATTGCAGAACTCTTTCTCCAAGTAGAGAGTTGATTCTTATCATAAAATATATTCAAATGGTGTATGGGCCCAGCTAGTTTGCTATCAAAAAGTCCAGAGATTTTACAGATGGTCCTAAACTCATCTTCAAGATGATACAAGCCATACATTGTTTGAATGAGAAGGACATAACAGGAATTGCTTTACCTGTTATTCAGAGGAACTGCTTCTGCCTTCAACCTGGTAATTTCCTGGCTGCCCTACTTTATTCAGAGGAGGAAAATCACAGAGCTCTGGCCATGAAGAAAATATTGGAGAGCAGGACAAATCCTATATTGATTCCTAGACATGGAGAGAAGGATGGTATGAGGATAAATGTCATACCAACAATTAACTTCAATTCTCAGGAATGGTCAATGCTTATTAACTTAGAGGATGTTGATTGTTTTCNAATCCTATATTGATTCCTAGACATGGAGAGAAGGATGGTATGAGGATAAATGTCATACCAACAATTAACTTCAATTCTCAGGAATGGTCAATGCTTATTAACTTAGAGGATGTTGATTGTTTTCAACCGCCATGTGTTGAAGAATTCAACGATGAAGTTATTGCCAACATTGTTCAAAATAGAGGAACTCCTCCAAAAATTCCATGCCACAGTCAGACAGTTGAAAGAGCTGTTAAGTTGACTTCTGATTCATCAAAGAAGGCAGTCAGTCTTAGCAAAAGAAATAACCTAATTCTTGTAAAATGCAAAAGTAGGATGGACAGGAAATGTTTTAAGACCAAAAAAGATTACAATTTATCTTAGTTATTGTCAATAAACTCGTATTAAGTGATTGTGGCAAAATGTTAATTAATTAAATCAAAAAAATAGCTAAGGGACTATTTTTATGTGATAAGGTCATAAATGCAGAAATGAACATGAGATTAAGATTGGAATGGAGCGTCCTACAGCTTTGAAATTTTAAATACTATCATAATATGGAATGATTTAATTGCTCCAACTTGAAGCAATTCATTTAAAAAAAAAAGTTATTTTTCGCTGGTGCCTACTGGGCATAAATCCGCACCTAAGCAGGCATTCATATTCGTGCGATTTGTTTTGAAATCTGGATTTTCAGTTACGACAAAGGAAAGAAAAGCCAGCTTAAGTTTGTTATGAACACTTTACGTACTACCATGGCAGATGATAGAATAGACTCTTAGGTGCTATTAGCTAGTGAAAAAGAACTAACAAGATGATACTGAATTACCAAATGTAATTTCTTCTTGGGCAAAGTTGAAGCAAAGGCGAATTAAAGTTAATAAGGAGTAAACAGGTGATTCACGTGCCGATTTTTATCATAAATATTGAAAATTCGATTTGTAGATAATATTCCTTCCTATGATTTCAGGTCCTTCTATTACCACATATGGTATCACGAACTAGGCGCTATTTCAGAATTTCTGTTTCGATATAAAAGACAAAGTTTGTGTATTTTATTCGGAAGACATTGTGATGCATGTTTTGAAGTGCCATGATTTTTGTGCTTTGTTAAATCTGGTCAAAAGTTTGGGTTTAGTCACGTTTGAGCAAACGTTTTCATAGTTCTTATTAGTTAAAAATAAACATCGATAAAAAAATTGTTTGCTAAAATTTAGTCTCTGAGTTGTGAAAAATTGCTCCTCATGCCCTCCCACGGTATTTGCCTTCCGTACGGCTTTGATTTTATGACTCTTCATAGAAGCAACCAACTCTGCAGACGATCTTAATTCTCAGCGGGATAAGTTTTTCCCAAGAAGCAGCTAATTTTGTTAACATGCCATTATTTGAAGGCGCATTTGTTTAAATCAAAATCTACGGTGCAAACTCTCTTTATTTCGCAGTTCTATTGAAATAGAATTTAAATTCTGGTTTTCAATGTGTTTTTAATGTTTTGGAGACTTTGAATATTGATCACAATCATTTATTCATGAACACACTGAAGGCTATAAGTAGAGAGCTTAATGTAGTCACAAATAATCTTTAAAGAAAGTTTCATTTAATGTCAAGAAAATTGGTCAAGCAGCTACTGAAGCGGGAAAAAGTAGTCGAGTTTTCAGGAGGAAGGAATTCCAAGGCTAGGGAATAACCTTGAGTTACGCTGACAGCGAATAAAGATATAAAAATACTGGAAAGGGTGACCACTTATTTGGACTAAATTTACAAATGGGGGTAGTAATTAAGAAATAAAGGTGGAACCAAAACGAGACTGCACATGCGCAGATTCTTCGAATCATCCTACAGAATCATTGCTCTCTAATTTTTTGTATATTCACCATCAAATCGTTATTAAACTCTTTCATGAATATGTTAAATACTTCCCGAAATGAAACAAAATACTAGCGAATGAAATTCAACTCAAGTGTACAACCTTACTAAACTTAGTATAAAGACAAAAGATAATAAATGTAATAACCATTCCATTTCTTAATAAACAAATTAATGTAAAATCTTATTCCACTGACTCTTAGCGGATGGCTAAGTTGTGCTTTCTTGAAAAATTAATTTGAATAAGTAATAAAATAACAAGTGATGAAATAAGCAGTGGTAGCCAGGATTTTAAAACAGGTCTTGGTAGGGGGTTATGTCTATGGAAATAAGAATGCATGCCGTGCAACATGGTCGCATCTTCGCATGACTCATCGAACTTGTGTTACGAAGAAGGTGAAAGCTTTGAAGGACTTCCTTCATAATTCACCAAATATATTCAGCAAATATATTCAGCTATTCCGTGATTTTAGGAGCAGTTTGTTTAAAAAATATGAAACAATCGCTCTGAGATGTCACATTTCGCAATATATTTAACTACATGACTTCCTTGACAACTTAATTAATTCCTTTTAGAGGTTTAAATCACCTGTCAAGTGATCAGTGAAGTGTAGAGGTGAATGAAGTAAAAGGTGTTTCCAACGATATAAACGAGCGTGAGTGCAACACAAGCACATGTTTATTATTATTATTATTATTGTTGTTGTTGTTGTTGTTGTTGTTGTTGTTATGGGCTCCCAAATTGTGTTTCCAATTTAGAAATAATTTCCTGTTCGCTTAATTATTTATTAAATAATACGATATTTTCTAGAATTATTATGAAATAAAATTTATTATGAAAAATGTATTACAGTATATCTCACCAGTATTGTTGGAAATTTTAAAATCGATAAAATCTCACCGAATGATGAAATATAACTTTAGACTGTAACTGATGTTCACCATCGATATATTAATTCAAAATATCGATATTCACGATATTGGAAGGCAATTTTAGTCGCAATGTATTGATTAGGCTTCAATGTGCAAGTTGAAATTATACTACATTATTATTATTATTATTATTACTATTATTATCACTATTTATTATGATATTTATTAGTAATTATTTGCCAGGATACAAAACATACAAAACGAATATGAAATGAGAATCCAGAAAGGAGATGGGAATGAAATATCAACAACCACTCTTCGTGCGACACCTGAACTTCGCACCTGAAGAAATATTTCCTGCAAAACTTGCGAATTATTCCAGGCCATTCGAGATAATAAAATCTTGTTCTCTCGTGGACAAAACTTGGAAACTGGATTTTATGAATTCTGGAAAGAACCCGCAATACCTTATTAATAATGATATTAATATAATTTTTAGTTTATAATTATTAGTGCTTATTATGATCACGATTGGTTTCTTCCTTAAGCTATATAATGTATATAATAACAACAATAATAACAACAACAACAATAATAATAATAATAATATTATAATAATAATATAATAATAATAATAATAATAATATTAATTAATTTATTAATATATATTATAAAAAGGTTAAAATCTATACTGCAAAAATTTTTATTAATTGTCATCATTAATAGTTTTTTCACAAACGTAAAGATAATAACATTAATTAACAAAAGTTTAATATAATATCTTAAATATTAAATAATAATAAATTGTTTATGAAATAATAATTATTATTACTATAAATTATAACA
>MPNW01000271.1:72309-91762 GCA_011800805.1 Hirudo medicinalis | reverse complement strand
CGTCACGATCGTACTACTACTACTACTACTAATAATAATAATAATAATAATAATAATAATAATAATAATAATAATAATAATAATAATAACAATAACAATAATAATAATAACAGTTATTATTTATATAAGTACATTTTGTACATTTGTACAGTGCCATAAGTCGTAAAGACAAATTTGATCCTATTTAGAAGCACAGGTATGACGGGAAATAACAGGATTCATCTAAATAAAGCTCCACAAATCATCATCATGCACTTCATTTATATAGCGCCATAAGCGCAGTGTCAGAGGCGCTTCTTGTTAGCCACTTATATAGCGCTCCTTCCCAGGGGCTCTCGAGGCAGTGCAGGCTGGGTTTCGAACAACACACATTACGACTGCCGCCATTACCCCCGTGTGCAGGAATGCAAACCATTCGACCAACTGCACTCCTTTCAAAGAAATATTACAAGATTTTTGCTTTGAATTCGATTTTTTACATATAAATGTAAATTGTATTATTCATTTATTATGTTCATTTCATCATTTATTATACAAAATTCATTTTATTATTTTCAATAATAATTTTTATTAGCGATAAATCGACATTTTTAACGTCAAAATTTCTGATTTTAACTTTAAACTACATACATTTTATTAAATAATTTTTACATTAATATTGATTCCATCCAGAGATAAATATGCATATTAAAATGGATATTAAGCTACAGTAGTGCCAATAATTTCCAAGGAGCTCTTGTTGAGAGATTTTCTAAACCTCTTAATTAAAAATTCGTTGTCAGGTTATGAAATATTTGCTGTTTCCTCAAATTTGAATTTCCAAATGATTCCAGCAGGTGTCCTTATCGATGATATGAATTCCATTCTCTCATGGTCCACTTAATTGTTGCAAACAGATTTCAACAAACAGCGTTTGTTGGTTCGCTCAAGTTGAATCCAATATTTCTTCGTCTCAAATATTCGAATTTTGTGTGCTTTGTATCGTCTGCACTCTTATAATTTCCTTTTCAACGTTTTGGATAATAATAATAATAATAATAATAATAATAATAATGATAATAATAATAATAACACTAATAATAATAATAATAATAATAATAACAACACTAATAATAATAATAATAATAAATTCGTATGCAAAAGCAGAGTTTGGATCACAAGTATTACGAGTATGTCATTAATTTTGTCTTGAACTTTCTATACCTGGCTGTTTATACGGTATGTAAAATGCATTTGTGAGTTTTAATCACCGACAATTTGATTGTTTTTGTTGCGAAAAATTAATATTTTACCTGCTAATGGCGGATATCTATTTTAACAATAATAACGACGTAATGATCGAGCTAGAAACACGGAACGAACTTCGTGAGCAACAAAAATGAGAAATATGACAAAGAGACATTTTTGGCAAATTACAGACCAGTCGCAGCTATGGTTTCTAATTTTGAGCCTGTTCAGTGCAAATGCAGAAATAATGAAAATAGATATGGAAATAGACACATGCACCTCTACCCGAAGCTAAAGAAAAAAATGTACAATGGAAAATTGAACCACAAACGAACAAGTTGCATAACAACGATGTCGAACGAGTTCGGCGCATATCGCCATTAATTTTTGTGCATTGCAACAACCATTTGGCCATCACTAATGTTGTCGATATGCGTCAATAACATTACGTTGTGTCGCCATTATCGCATTCAAAATAGGCATAGCATGTATCACCATTGCAATTAAGAATGATCGCTTCAGTAACCAATGCTACACAATATTTGTGGTAACATTATAACCACGCTACCACCCCACCGTGCCATCGTTCTCACCGTGTTACCGTGTTATCAACGATGATGACAGCGACTATAGCAAGACGAACGAAAATATCAATTTCAGAAAATTGAGTGACATTCATTACTCCGACCATCCAACTTCAAACACATTCGCCAACGATTTTCCGTCGTGCTGTAATTGTCACGATGCTGTCATTGTCACGATGTTGTCACCGTCATGTAATTTCCAGGACAGATACATCCTTGGGCTGATGGGCATATTGTCGATAATCTGCATTTGGCACGCACTGGCTTATTACATCTACATGGCTACAAACTGCAATCAGAACCTCGTCAGTTCCTTGGACTTGTGTGCCTGTGCTTTCTTTGCCAGCATCTACATCATCTTCCATGTCGTATTCGCTTGCATCGTCGCCTGCGTGGTGAGTTGGTGTAAGCGGGAAGGATGTTCAAACTGAAGGAAAAAAAAAGAGAGCTGAAGAGTTAAATGCTAATTTAAATTATATTTCAAGCTTGAATTTTGTAAATTGTGTGATAATTAAGTTGTGGATACCGTTAATTGACTCATGTTGTTACTTTTTCTGTCATTTTCAAGAAAAAAGATAGCGCAGGTCACGGAGTACCTACTACAACTTCAGATGACGTGAGTGACTTAGATTGTCATCCTTTATCAAATAACTAGTAACTAACTAGTAAAGCATCCCAACCGAACTGGTCATCAATAATTTTTGACGGAGCGACCCAAAGATTCGATTAGATTTGACAAATGGTTAAGTGCATCTCTTCTGCAATTGTTTAAGCATTTCTCGATTTTTCGTTAGAACAATTCATTCATTCATTCATTCATTCATTCATTCTTTGAGCCCCAAATTTTTCCAGATGACCTTCAACGAAGACTACGCGGAGGACTACAGCCTTCCCTTCCAAGATCTGCAAAACGACAGCAGCAACATCCATCCGTCGGAAGATTCATCTCACGTCGCCGCCAACAACCAAACAGTTATGGCGGCTTGCGGCTTGGAGTGAACTATCTTTCGAAATAATATCGCTTTTTGCGTTATTAAAAAGCAGTTGCAAGTATTTTTAAAGTTAATTCAATCAAACTGAATGGAACGATTAATAAAATAGAATATATTTTACAGCGATTCCACGCGAATTCATTGAAACTACTCAATGTTTGCTGATGTTTTTAAAATAAGATACAACAAAGTAATTCATCCAAGTTGAAATTTCATGTAAATAAATTAAAAGGCTGTAATTAGTGATTTAAGTTTAACAAATTGTTGGTGTTTTTGTTGTTAAATGATGAAGCAGTAATAAATTTACTTAAATGTAAGACTTCCAAACTACAAACCTTTGCTATGTAAGGCCTCTATAAGCTGCAATGGAATGGCCAATGTTTAATTTTCAGAAATTCTTAGCTATTTTACTAAATATCTTTTACTACTAAAATTCTCAACTTGTAACTTAATTTGATATTTATTTATAGTGGTTTAAGAATTATGATATGTTGTAAACCTGTAGCTTAATCATTTTCCAATCTTAGGAAAAAATCAGCGAAAAATAATGCATAATGGCTCTGTAACTCAAATTGGCACTTTTGAGATAATGACAATAGAGTAAAAATACTACATATCATCATATATTTGTTTCCTTTTCATATTCCTACATTTACCATTAAGATGTTTACAACTACCATTTATTGTGAAATGCAATAAACTTAAAGTTTTCTAAGATTGATTCATAGGCTACAAAACTATCGAAGTTTTTGTGCCACAGCAGAGCTACATGAGTTCGAAACATAACATGCTTCAAATTACTTTTACAGGGGAAAATGCCTTGTAAGTCGATTGCCACCATGGTGTAAAAATCGTTTATATATAATAATAATAGTTAATTTATAAGGCGCCATGTGCATAGCGTCAGAGGCCTAAATATATTTGAATGTATCGGTTACATAACATTCATTCAGGCTTGAGACAATGCCAACATTTTGATGTGATGTCTGGTTTGAACTTGTACATGATAAAATGGTTCGCCAGTGTACGTAGGTAGTATATTTTTCTAACTAATAAAACCAAACATTTCTTAGATATTTAAATTTATTGCTTCTTTTTATTGTTTGTAATTTTTTAATTTCAAACTTTGAATAGTATGCTTTAAATTTGTGTAACTTGATTAAAGTTAATTGTTAGAGGTCTTATTCCAAAGTGCTACAAAATTACAATGTCGTAACATAAAAAAACTCAAAATTATTTAATATAAATATTATTGTTTATATAAAGATAATTTCTAAAATGCATTCCAGTAAAGTAATTTGAGGATATATATAGATTCTCAAAATTACTTTACAAAATAATTATATATATTATAAAAAATTTTAAGGTTTAAAATTTTTATAAAATTATTAATATTATGTTTAGGGTACTTTGGATGGGCTTATTCGTTTCTAGAAAGGCATCTTGACAGCGGCAACTTTGTCCGGAAGTTTGTTTCATTCGTAGACCGAGTCGGGGTTTTCTATTTTAGCGATGGCAAATGAGAAGTTGGTTTAATTTGATTTTTAAGTTTTCCATAGTTGCGATCAGGTTGTATTTATTGCTGCATTAGTTTTAAGGGTGGTTCTGACATGTTTTTCTGGAACGTTCGCTCGTAGGCTGACAGCATGTCACTAGGTGTTTGAGTCAATATATCTTTCGAAAGTTAAAACTGCCGAGTTAAAATTATTTCTTTTATGTCTTATTAATTATAGTTCCGGAAGCTGCGATTTATTTATTTATTTTAAAATTTCTCTTGTTGGATGAAATTGCATATTAGAAAATTTAAATGTCATTTGAGTTATTTAACAATGGTTTTCAGTAAACTTTATTACAAAAATGATCATAGCAATTTGCAATCTCATTTGAACTTTGTAGACATGTTCCCTCAGTCCAGTGGGCTCAAAGAAAGGACAAGCTGTACCTTACCATCAATGTGGAAGACTGCAAGAGCCCAGCAATCAAATTTGATGTCAACAAATTGCATTTTGAGTATGTTGAGCTTGGGATTGTGACAATTTTTAGGGCATCCATTAGATATTTGCTTTTTTTGCAGAGGTACTGGCAACAAAGATTGTCTACATTATGAGCTGACGTTAGAATTCTATGGTGAAATTGATGCGGAGGTAATTCATGCTGCTAAAACTCTTACATTGGTAAAACATTTTGTCATACTCAACTACTTTTCAGAAATCAAAGTTTGCTGTACTTTCTCGTCACATTCAACTTGTGGTTTTCAAGAAGGAGTCCGGTCCCTTCTGGCCACGTCTGCTGAAAGAGAAGACGAAGGTTGGTTCAAACTTTAGCTTAGCAAAGCTTTTCGCACGACTAAAGGTTCCCACATTCTTGCTCAGGTTCACTGGTTGAAGACAGATTTTGACAAGTGGAGGGATGAGGACGACTCTGATGTTGATGAGTCAAAAGACATGGCGTTCGAAGATGTGAGACTTTGTTTTTGATTTTGCATCCTGATGTATTTGTGACTTACTCTGAGAGATTGTGATGAATAATAAGTTTAAATGGTTTGCAATTTTGTGCCTTTAACGTAACTAGTCAGACTAACCAGTTATCTGATGGATAACGAATTGATATCAAAGTATGATGAACAAAACATTTCACCTCAGATGATGAGCGACATGGGCAGCTTCAAGGGTGCTGGGGACGAGTTGGCAGTGAGTTGATAAATCTTTGAGCTTCGTGGTCGTTAAGGGCAGCATTACTTTTTATGCAAAGAGATGCTTGGAGTTGCACTTAATACTTGGATTTGTTGATACTGGCCAAGAATTAATGAATTTCATTTTTTACAGAATGATGAGGAAGACAGCGATGATGAAGGTTAGCACAAGTTTCAAATGTTAATGAATGTTGCCTATGTGGCTAAACTTTCTGCATATTAATTAGTAATATTATTTAGTAATTGATGTTAGCACTGATGAGATGTTGTGTTAACACGTTATTCATTTGCAGAGATGCCAGATCTTGAATGATTCTCAGGTCGAAGAATATCTTGAGTTGTGACTGTCTTTGTTAAATGAATTTTTATCGGACAATCGACGTTCTCTGTTGGTGTTAAGATGATATTTTGCCTGGGCCGACGTGATTCCACTTTCTTCCTCTTCGTGTCGTCTCGAGAAGCTTGGCCGATCGCACGCATCGTTACTTTTCTGCCAGCATGAATACTCTATCGTCTCTGTCCTCGTCATGTGCTCCGATGATTGGTCAAACCTTTCGCACAGATGTTCGGCTCCTCCCATCGTAGATGCGGTGCCTTAACATCTGCAATGTCGTGCCGTTTTGAATTTCCAATGCAGAATAGTGGGGCATAACAATAAATACTTTGTTCTGTGGCCAGGTAGCTTGTGGTAGAGGTTTGATTGGGATTTGGTTGCTTGGTTAATGGAAGATGCAATTTATTGGTGGAAAGTATCAGTTAAATGATAATCAAAGGTTTTGCTTATTCTGGTTGTGTTGATAAAGCCATCTGGATGAATACAATAAGTTTTCCATTTGCATGGTTCAAATACTGGAGTTGAGGAAGCATTCAGGTGCTAGGGGTGGTGGTTAGAGGTGATAGGGATATTGACCTGGTAAATGGCCCGATTTCAGGCCGGGACACGTGATTATGTTGTAATTGACTTAAATAGTTAAATAACGTGCCGAACGACTCTGCTATGGGCTATTGAACAGTTCATTAATAATCCGCAGAGCAGTTAAGATGCGCTTTTGTAACAAGGAACTAGGATAAGTTCATGATTTTTAATCTCTTTGCCAAAGTCTCTGAAACTATCAAAAAATAGTGAGTGAATATTGATTTATGACAACATTGAAGTTTCCAGAATTATTGAGGTGGAGTAAAACAGCTGTTTACAACATTGGCTTTGTCACGCTCCCTGGCTTGGGTCTCAACTGTTTCTGTACGTCATCAAATACGTAGCTGTAGATACCAAGCTTCCTTCTGCAAAATTTGATTTAATCATCAACGAAGAATGATGTCTTTGTCTAGGAGATTTATGTCAAAGAAATTAGAAAACATTAATAGATACTTACATCCTGTTATATTTTTCAACTTCGTCCTCATTGTCCAAGTAATTGTTCCTCCATGTATCTTTTGGGGTTGGATCAGAGCCCTTCCAAGGGGGCCTCTTATTAGCTGATGATTTTCTTGAGGATTTTTCTCCATTGATGGGAGAGGCCCTCACTTCTGCTATCTCACGTGCAGAAATCTTCCTTGCAGTCTGATATAATTTAAAATTTTTGGAGGTTCAAATGCAATTTGAAACAAGACATTGAAAAGACTGAATTAATTGTTTAAGGAATCAAATGCATACCACACCATTACATACCAAATGCACCTTTGACATGCAAAAAACCACCATAAGAATGTAGACTCGAGCATAATTCCTTCACTAAATAATAGATAATTAATGGGAATTAAACATTTATGTTTGTAAAAAATAAAATAATTGCTTGTAAAAAAAGCATTCATCTTAACCAGTTGAACAGTTGCCTTGAAAGCTGTTATGTTTTCAATGTAATAACCCTTCCATGATCCCATCTCCTGGTGGTTGCTTCGATGGGTTGGCATCATCCATCCAAGTCTGAGGCACTTCTTCATCCACAACTGGTCCAACTCTGATATCCATTTCCAATGCCAACACACCTACGAGGGGGGAAATACCGATGCAGAAACGGTTAATAAACTCGATTAATGTAGTCGGGTATATGATTCTTTGGTTATTAGGACATTATTTGCCATTCTAAATGCTTTGGTTGTAAAGGTGTCAGGATGCATTTGATTTTATGGATTGCATTTCTTGCAAATGCCTCCAGACACTTTTCAGTTTGTAAACCTCATTGATACCAAGTCCAATAAAAATAGAGATGTTATTAGAAGCATTTATGCCATTCTCTAAAATGATTTCATTACATTAAGGTCATGTCCTATGATATTTCAATTGAAATGAATTCATGAATTAAAACTTTGTGATATTGTAAGACTAACTTGAGCGCATCTTGATAATGATCTTGGGTCAAGAAAGTTAAATATGTAGATGGATATAACCCTCGGGAGACATCTTGTAAAGTCTTCATGGAAAAATTTTTTATGTTTCAACAAAACGCCCATCGTCCGTTCAATTTGTTTTGGCTTCATTTGGCTGATGAGGTCCTCAATGACCTGCATCTTCTGTTCTTCATTCCATTTGACAAACTGGAAAATGGATGTAACAGATTTATGAAATATGTGTAAATATAAATGACTTTTACTAGGAATTGTTACCCATTTGTTTGTTAATGTCCTTCTTTCATTGTACATCTACGAATATAAGGATAGTTTTACAATCTTGTTTAGTCTAAGTTTTCTAATACAAATGAAACAACTTTAAGATTCATTTCGGCATTGTTTAATGGAGTCCAGGTGCTTTTACTCTTGGCGAGTTTAGACATTTCGGAAAAAATACTTTCCCTGCTTAACAACAAGTGTGTCCAAACGTAACTAATGAATACTTAGAGGACAACTTTGGAATTAAAAGTTAATTCCGTTCATAATTGATTTAATTTAAACTAAAAACTAAAAAGTTAGCAGAACATTGATTAAGAAAATTTTGATGCTTTGGATTTCATGACATGATGGTGGAAGTCACCATCGTCCGCCATTTCTAAGGAAACCATTTAAGCTAGTGGGTAACATTACATAACATAACATTAATTTATAGGGGTTTAATGTTTATCATGAATTGCAGCCGACTAATGTCACAATTGTGATAATGGGGAGGGGAAAGCATAGCTGATATATATATGATATATGATCGATAACATATAAAATTTTTTATATTTTTATTTAAAGGCGTTTCTTAGAAATGGCAAGGCGTCTTGTCTTAATTTATTTTTTGGAGATAATCAATGGAACATACAGCCAAATCCACCCCAATTCAAAGCTGCCATTTGAATTGAAATTCTAAAATACGCCTTTTACTAAAATAGATCCTCACGTCTATTGACATTCATAATTCATTCGATCGAACTTGACTCGACTGAAGAACAATGGCTCACGAAGTATAAGAAGTCTTTTGTCGACATTTTTCAGCTGCACGCCCAAAGCATTTCGGGTAAGACGGTTATTGCTGAGAGAAGTTTTGTAAGAGGTTTTGAGTCAAAACTTTTGAGTTCGACTTTCGAAGAGTGAAATCAGGGGAATTTCGTTTCGCGTATTCTTGAGGTTCCTCCAGATTTTCAATAGCCGTAGTTCTCCTAAATTTACAATATGTGCGGGCCTTATAACGGTAAGCTCTGAAAAGTCTTAAAAAGGATTACGGACTTTTTCATCCGATTTATTCCACATTTTAGGCATAAACTTTGCCTGCGTCAGGTCAATGGGTTACCTGCTCGTTGTGACGTCGATTCTGACAATTGCCCTGACCATTGCCGACATATTGGTGACGTACTTCTACTGCAGCGGGAGTGGCGCTGACTGCTCCGTCGAGCCTTATACATGGACCTGGGTTGCATCAGGAATATGGGCATCGATTTTTGTTAGCCAATCGGAATTCTAGTTCATTAATACTGTTTAAATTCATTTTTAACCATACATTTTAGTTCATTTTAATAAATTTGTCAAAGTGGTCCAAAAAATTGAATCTCAAGAATGTCTTTTTGCTAACAAATTTATTTGCTTAACACATTTTTAGGTCTTCATGTTGGGATTGTGGGCAATAGCTTGGAGCATCAACATGCAGAGACCGGTATGAGACACGAATTGATTTCATGGAGTATGATTAATAATGATTATTGTAGGTATTACTAATTAATCCAATATCAATTAATCAACAAATTGTTATTGAAGTGTTTTGTTCTTAATCAAGAAACCAAATAAATACAAACTTTAAATATTATTAAGTACAAATAAACGTTTAATTTACCAGGGATGCTTTCACAACTGGTTTCTCAACGCCATTTTCTTCTTTTTCGTTCCGCTGATGATATCTCTGACCATTGTCGAAGTGGTTAAGGTGATTTGAAACTTTTAAGTTAACTTTTGACGACTTTACTTTTGAACTGTTAATTAACTCTAATTAACTACATAATATTCGCGATGAACGGAGTCCTTAAGGAGATATACTTTCAAATCTTGGCACCTCCAAATTGGAGCCCCCAATGCCAATGCATTTACGCTTTCAGTCATACTTACGGTACATAATAGATTCCTCGAGGTGATCACGATTAGGCAACCTTCATTTGCATTTGAAAGATTGAGCACTTATTTGCACTCCTACAGAATGCCAACAATCGAATGTGGTTCAACGGAACTTATGACAAGCTGCCGATTCCAATAACAATCATCGTCCTCGGTTTCTTGGAACTTGGAATCTGTTTCTTCATTTACAACGAGATCTTCTGCAAGGAATGGTCTGGGGAGGTCTGTTTTGTTTTTTTTTATGTTTGATTCAAATCAATACAAAACAAATAAAATTAATCGATTTAATTGAGATTATTAATTTAGTCGGATATTAAATGGAGTTTATTTGATCTTTTTAAAGGTTTTTGTACGTAATTCGATGGGTCGTAGGCACTCGGAAAGTTTTTTTGGGAGAATTAGTATTTAATAGTTTCTGATTAATATTTTTCCAATTAAACTTGTTGTGTGCTTAATTTATCTATATTAGTTTTTATTTATATTAAAGTTTAACATTTTCATAATTTATAATAACAGTTTAGTTGTGTCACAAATTCCTTTAAAAATTATCTGAATTTACAAATTATGCAAAGAATCCCAAACATAATAAACAGCCGAAGAAATATTTATTTCATTTGATCAATTTTATTTTATTTATTTGATTTGACGAATTGTACATAAAAGCATTGTAGACGGATCTTTCAACTGAGTGAATTTTGAATAAAGGCTGTGCTTTCATATTCAAATGAATGTTGACAGTTACAGCAAAAACTGGCCGCTAACGATTGAACTAATAACAACAATATCAATAGCAGTAACTCTTAGCTGCAAGTTATTTAATTAGTAGTTAAATAATAAACTAGTTGACTAAAAGTATTACTAATAGCACTTTTAATATAATAATATAATATATATAATAATAATAATAATACTTTTTTAAAAATAAATTTTCGCGATATTTAACAACTTCACAAGAAACCTTTACAAGCTAAGCATTACGATTCCATCAATTCAGTATGAAGATGTTGAGTACGTTGAGTACGTGGAGGAAGAAGAATCAACTCAACCAACCGTGGCGACCACACCAGCTGCCATGACGCCGGTCGCTCCAGTCGTCACGGCAACCAACTTCCCTGCTAACGTCGTCTATCCCAACGTGGCCTACGCATCGAGGATAAGGACAGCCATGGTTCCGGCTTACGGAATTTATTCTCCTAAGAATTTCAGTGTTGTTCAACCGCAGTTGACCGGGTGGAACCAACCTGCCTTGTTCTATGCACCGCGACCAACCCTGGGTGTCAGGGCTTAGAAGGATTGTCGATGGAGATTTTGGAACGTTTGAAACCACTATTAGTAATAATAAGTTACATTTTTAGTGTTATTACATTATTGTTATTACGCTATTGTAGTTGTAAAATGTTTTCTTATTTTTAAAAGCAGGATATTCATTCTCTTTGTGAAATTGGAAAATCATTAAAAGCATCGCATTGGTGCATTTAACTGCATCTTGACTTCAAAATAAATTTGAATATTTTGAAGGAGGAGATTGACAACAACATTTATTTATAAATTTTCATTTAACAAACATTTTCATTTTTCTCAGTAGCACTTTTTATTGAAAAATTAATTTCGGCCTTTTCACGTTCAACAGATCCCTTTTTCAGGAACAAGTTTTATTTCTCTCATTTGAACGATAATTAAAACATCCTGAAAGCGTGCAACGAACTCCAGGTTTTATCCAGTTCAGCTGCAATTTAACCTCTGCTTTAGAAAGATGTTATTTCGCTGTGAAATATTTACAGTGTCATAAGTGCATTAATGTTAACTAACTCAATAAATAACACAAATTAATTAATGCAAATTTATAATAAATGTCCTACAGCGAGTTGATTCTGACATTGTTGTTTCATTCAATGAAAACTCTCAACTTGGTCAAAATTCTGTCGAAATGAACTTTACTTCCACATTCTGCTCACCAATGTTCTTCAAAATGTAATTCAAAATGTAATTCAAGGTGTCATTTTAAATAAACAATTGGAGGACAATTTACTTGAGCCCCCCTTTCAAATTTCTCATTAGTGCTTCGTGAATTGGTTCTTTTTTATGTGAGTTGGCTCAAAGATTAATTTATATCTTGTCACTTATTCGTACTGACTTATTAGATTTTTGATTCTACTGTCACTCGCTTCTCATTCTCGATTAAAATCGTTGCTAGACTCGACATCTCGTCGTAAATTCGACTCTGACATCCTATTAGGAATCCTAATTTAGGATTGCTGTTTACTTTGAAAGGTAAATACGAAATAAATTTATTTAAAAAAAAAACTTACTCGTGACAGCTCTAGTGAGCATCACTAATGACGATGAAGACATGTTGAAGATTACACTGTTAAATATTTATTAAGAACGATCAACTGCAGTTATGGAAGAGATCAAGCACTTGATCAAGCACCATAACTAAATTTCTAGCTTTTACATTATAAACAAATTGTCCAAAGAAGCGCGAACTTGCTCGAATTAAAGCTGTTGCAGAATGACTTAACTTGGTTATTGTGGCCCAAAAGGATTTCCCCCTTTATTGATGAACCACTTGGCTGGGTTGGCAGCCTGGATTCAAACCATGGTGCAGGAGCACAGTCTTAATCATCTAGTTATGAAACGAGAGGGACTTCGCTAAGGCCTCGTTGTCAATCGATGTGTTCCCTACTCAATCCTGGGTGGTGACTGACCGGGATTTTTTGTCGAGCCGTTGAGAGGGGCCTTGGTGTTCCGTTGTTACATCAGTACAGTCTTAATGCTGTAATGTAATTGGTAATTGCAGTACAACCGAGAACAACGTTGATATCGAACAGGTAGGCCTGCCCGCCTTATTAATCTTGTTACGCAACTGACGCTGATCCTACCTGATGACGTAATAACATTGAAGTGCGATTAAACTCATAAATTTCATAATTTTTAACTCATAATTTTCATAATTTTTAACTCATAATTTTAATTCCAATGGACATTCAAAATAAACTTGTTCAAACAAGCACGAATGCGTGTATTCATTCTCGAACTACAAATCGTGGAAATAAATGAAAATTACAATAATTGATAAAAACGTGATAAAAATAGCAAGGTGTTTGTGTTTACGTTCATTGTTATATTTCAATGTCAGCATTTCGCATCGTTTTTAAAAATAATTTTATTTAGTCAATATTTAGTCTTTTATGAATCCTTTGTTTTTTTTAATTACCTGATAACTCAGATTGATTTGGGCGATCAACACTTACGTTTTGGTTATCCTACACGAGTCTGTTAATCAAAAGGAATTTAAAATCTCATGATTCAGAACGTGGCAAACCCAGATTTACTTAAAAAAAAACAGGTAGAATTTTTTTTTCTCATGCTTTAATTTTTCAGTCATGACAAGATGTTGCAACGCTTCAGGAAAAGATGGAAAGCGTAGAATTGTCAACAATTATGGAAACTATTGAAGTATTTATCAAGCAATCCAGAAATGAAGCTGATAACATCTCGAGGGATTTGATTTCTGACGACATCCTTCAAATGCTTCTCAGCCTGTTGGATGGGCAAAGATTATCTGTAAATCCCGAATTTTTGTCGTCTATTTATAATATAATGGCGCTGATAAGAAGTCATCACCCTGATCTTATAAAGGCATCAGAAGAAATTGGAAATGCAATGAAACTCCTAAACTCATTGAAGAAAGACCGAGAAAAGGGGAAGCTAATCTTTGATCAGCAAAACATCACCTCAGTCCACCTCATTGCTGATTTGTTACCCACTCTGCCTCAATCGGAGTGCTGCAAAGATGTCGACTTTATCTGCCCAGGAGTCTTGCTGAATGGTTCTCAGCTATTTCGAGAAATTAACGAGAATCAAAAGGTCAAGTTATTACTCAGGCACGATGAGATTCAATTTGAAGGTCACCAAAAAGAATGGTCCATGGAGCAACCAAACAAGGCTGAGAAATCAGATAAAGAGGATGATGACTTATTTGAAGAAGAACGTAGAAGAATAATTCACGTTGTTGGGGTTGCTTTCAAGCCCGTCTTCAGTATCTGTCAGGATCCTAGCTGCCCTTTTGCCTGCCATGCTCTGTTGTTGAAGATTATCTATTGGGCGAGTGCTTTTAAAGAGATGACACGTTTCGTTAGGATTGATGAAATTATTGAATATGTTAAAAAATTATTATCCTCGAAAGAACAAACCGCTGTAATAATCGGAATGGCCATCGTTAATACTTTGACGCTCTACCATATGGATTCATTACGAGAACTGAGGCAACTGTCGGACAGTGCCTGTTCGATGATCGGTCCGAGAAAATGGACTTCGGAAATATGCGAATTGCTTGCCAAATATGACATCTGGAAGATGAAATCGATCCTTCACTCCATCGACGACATGACATTTTCTATCGAGAAGCGAGCAGGTTTGATTCGAGTGATGTTAGAATTGATCATGCCGAATTTTGGCGCAAAGACTGGAAATGCTCGGACAAATATAGAAAGAAATTATTCACATCTCACGACGTTCATAACAAACGTTGTCGACATTCCAAGAATCAACGAAGATGATGGGGGGAGAAGGCCGGTAGATACAAAATGTTTTGAATCTGTAGTTGCTTTTGTCATGAGAACACTGGAAGTCTTCAAAGTCGATAAGATTTATAAGTCTGCTATCCGTGACATGGACAACGAATGTTTTGAAAGACCGATGGCTCCAGATGACATCGACTTAATGTCATCGCGTTCAACTGCATTCGACAAAGTACTCGGCCCTTCGCTAAATCCCGATCAGCTCAGAGGAAATCCGCTAATGCAGGCGTTAAGATTGATATCTATATTTCACGCGGTCAACGAGAATTGGGGGGTGATATTCCATAATCCCTCGACTGAGAGACTGATCGATAGGAATGCTTTTATCAGCAATCTCTTGACTTCGACGACGTGTTACTCACTTGCAGTCAGATCTATTGTTAAGACCAATCCTCTCTACGGGAAACTCATCAGTAATATTATTGAGTATCGCTTCTTGCTTCCTCTCCTAAAGTTCCAGTACCTTGTTGGTAACCAAGTTTTTCATTCTGAGATTGCCAGCTCCACTTCTGAGCTCGTCATTTCAAGAAACAATCCTCTCCAGGGTGTTGTGAAGGACTTGCTAGGGGACAATTTGACTGCAGGGCGATGTGATTTCAGTTTCGAAGGTGAACCAGCGACTGGCAGAGGTCCAACAAAAGAATTTTACACCGAATTCTCTCGTTACTGCCAGAGGTACGATTTGGATCTCTGGATTGGTGATCCAGTCAAAGATTGTAGCGGTGTTGTGTATGTCAACTCAGCTTGTGGATTGTTTCCAAAGCCAAAAATCTCATTGGAGAAAGAATCTGTTCTTCAATGGAAAGCAATTGGAAGGATAATTGCCAGGTGTATTTTAGATGGTGGTCAGATGGATATCAATTTCAGTAAGGCTTTCTATAAGCGCTTGCTCAATGTTCCATCGTACGATCAGGAAACTGCCTTGTCTCAATTAAAGTACATCATGCCTCACGTCCATACAATCGCATCGAAGCTTTTTGATGTCTGGAAGACGAAGCAGAACATTGAAAAGGACGAAACACTTTCAGTGGAAGAACGTGGGCAGAATCTATCTTCAATTACTTTGGACGGATCTTCCCTCGAAGACCTCGACATAAACTTTACTGTTCCAGGATTTCCTGAAATCGAAATGAAGGAAGGAGGTGACGATATCCTTCTGACGATTGAAAATGTTGAAGAATATTTAAAGTTGCTAGTTTGGTGGCTGATGTACAAAGGACCTCAAAAATGCTTCGAAGCGATGACCGATGGCTTTCAAAGTACAATTTCTGACAATTATTTTAATTTTGTCTGTGTCGATGAAATTAAGGACTTATTTTGCGACACGGAAAAAGAAAATTGGACTCTCGAGTATCTAAAAGCCAGCATCATTGTAAATATTCAGAATGCCACTCTTGTCCAATATTTCTTTGAGGTTCTGTCGTCGATGACGGCCAAGGAACAAAGTCTGTTCTTACAATTTGCCACCGGTTTGTCGAGGCCACCATATGGTGGTCTGAAGAATTTGAGGCCACAAATTTATGTCATGCTCAAAAACGTTGATGGCAACCCTGACACGCATCTTCCTTCGTCGGCGACATGCCAAAATCTGTTACACATTCCAGAGTACAGTTGCAAAGAAACTTTGAAGGAAAAACTTCTTCTTGCGATCAGCGAAGGTCAAACTTTTCAATATTATTAAAAAGTAAATTTGAAAAAAACCCACCGACATGTATCGGTTTATTAAAAATATTTGCTGATATTAAATTCGGCTGATTTTATCAAATTCCGGTCAAACGAAAATACTACTCGAACGTTTTCGTATCTCATTCCGCTGTTGACCGACAAGGATCCATCAGGGCAGTTCCATTCAAGTGCTTCGTCCGTGTGACATTACCTACAAAAAAGAAGCAAGCTTAGGATATTTTATACTTTGTAAATGAATATTTTCGAATATTTAAGTTAAAGTTCAATTTGTAAAATTCAGTAAATTTATTTATTTATTTTAGTGAAATAAAATTTAATGCAAAAGATCAACTCAACTTCGTCAGTCGTGAAATTGATCCTAGAAAGCGTATGATATGATTTACATGATAATATGATTTCCAATCGAACCTGTTTACCTCCCAGTATTAATGCGCCATTAAGAATTCGATAAATGGACAATGCACTAATTAATTAAGCATAATTTTAATTGATACACAGGCATAGGGGTGAGGGTCTATCGTAGGGGGCCGGCAGCGGGTCGAGTATAGGGGTGGGGATAAAAATTAGAGAATGGTCCCATAAGACCCGAGGGTCACAAAAGTCCTCTTCGTAACAACATCGAAATGACATTCAAATAGCATAATACAAAGTATTCTTGCTTAACCCATCACGACCTCATTCGACAATGCTCTTGCAGCCCACTTTCTTCTGAGCAGAAGAATGGTGACTGAAAATATTGGGCGTCACAATGTCATGCCTGAGTAGAACAACCAACGAGGTGACTGAATTCACGATCGCTACACTGTCTTGCTCTACTCCTGAATCTGAATAGCTGTTATTTTTCGACGATTTTCGATTAATTTCTTTCCATAATTAAACAATTATCGTCAAATTATTACTTAATCGAAGCGCTCTAGTTGGTATTTCTTAATTCAAGATGATGCCAGTTTTCGGTTCCAGAGGATTTAAAGGTTTGCGAAAATAAGATTTACTTTTAAATGGTGTTATTTTGGATTAAAATTTCATATTTTTAGAAATTAATTTCACCTTGAAAATCCAAATTTATAACTTCGAAAGTAAATAAATCCGAATAAATCAACTCCGAATAACATTGAATAACAATCTAAATATTGTCAAATCGCTCACAAATGATCATCTCTTCTCTTCAAGGTCAAAGTGCCCACCCGAGGTCATTGAGATGGTTGGGTCTGTTGACAATTTTGTGCAGCGTGGCTTGCATCGGCGTAGGGATTGCGAACACCATGACCAAAGTCATGAACAACCCCAATGCAAACACAATCACCAAAGCCAGTGTTGCCATCTGGACTCCAATTCCAGTGAGACTTCTGTATTTCCATGCGTGGATTTCTTGCATTTGTTTGCTATTGTCTTTTATTATTGTTTGTCATGATTTTAGTTTGTAATTATTCTTTTTTTTTTAATATTTTTTTATTGTTTTGAATTAAATTAGTGTTTTAATTATTAAAGTTAATTAATTCCAATTATTAACTAATGTTAATATTATTTTATTAATTGATAATCATTTCGAATCAATATTCATAAAGAGTGGTTGCCTTACATTCCACCTTCCTAGATTCATAATTATTGATTGATGATGATAATTTATGATCAAGATATATTTCATAGTTACATAATTAATATGCATTTGACCTTGATTACATAAAAAGGTCGATAATAAATTCTATTCACAGATTCATTTACCTGGAAACAGGTGATGATTGACTTATCAAATTCAGATCACAACGAACGTTCTTCTCCAGAATTACAGTTCTTTCATATTCCTAATATTTCTATCCTCTCGAGCTCCGAAATCATTCCAGAATTCAAAGCACATGTTGTTATCTTGCACTGACGCTTGCCATCTTTGTTTTCGTTCGTGTCTTTGATTGGGAAGAAGGAGAAAAACATTGTTACGCTCAACGAAACATCACATCAAGCAGTGTTACGTCATGAGGGAGGAGCTTCCATGCGAAAGCATTTCCAAATCCTTCGCTGACAAATTGCAATTGCTGTTAGCCGATCTTTTGAGTGCCTTATGTATCCGAACAGGATGCGAAGGAACTTTTTAATCGATCTACCATTTATATAGCGCCCCTACCCGAGGGGGGCTCCCTGGCAGTACAGGGTGGGTTGCGAACACGACACATTAAGGTTTCCATTTCAGCTTGGTTGATTTTCAAGAAACTTTCTTTCCTCTTGACTGAATCCTTCTAGAAGTTCAAAGAAGAGCTAAAATGGAAATTGAATTACTAAACAACGAGCATTTTTAGGGAAATAAATTAACATGATTAAATACAATAATAATATGTTGAACGATGGCGGTGTGATTAATATAATTAATATATTATAACTATAATAATAACCATTATACAATAATATATATTATAATTAATAATAATATTATGATAATATTAATTTCATTATATATTAATTATTATTTAATAATTATTAATTATCGTCTGTGGAATTTATGTAATGATTAATTATTAATTAATTAATAAATAAATAATAATAATATTATTAATATTAATTATAATATAATTATTATTGTTATTATTTTTTTAGATGTTTCTAACTGGACTCTTAACGAGCAACGTTGCAGCTGCTGTAAACGCATCTGTGAGTTTCAACGCAAAAAATCAAAACTTAAAAATGAATTTTACCTCAATTTGTAATAAAGTAATGAATTAAATCAATCGAATTTAACGAGGAATTTAATTATTTATTATTAAACCATTAAACAGTTTTAAAGTTACTTAAAATACGAGTTACTACGAGCAATCTTTTGCAGTAAATGTGAAAATGTAATTCATTTATATAGCGCCATAAGCCTAGCGTCAGAGGCGCTTCTTGTTAACCACTTGTATAGCGCTCCTTCCCGAGGGCGCTCGTGGCAGTGCAGGCTGGGTTTCGAACACGACACAATATGACTTGTGCCATTATCCCCGTAAGCAGGAACGCAACCCATTCGACCAACTGCCACAAAATATAATAAATGTACCAATGATGATGTCACAATAATTCATGAATGAATGAATGAATGAATGAATGAATGAATGAATGAATGAATGAATGAATGAATGAATGAATGAATGAATGAATGAATGAATGAATGAATGAATGAATGAATGAATGAATGAATGAATGAAT